>CAUYRT010097938.1:0-44865 GCA_963574885.1 Lepilemur ruficaudatus
CCTCAGTGTTGGTATTTGGAGACGGGGCCTTTGGGAGGTAATGAGGTCATAAGGGTGGAATCCTTATGAATGTGATTAGTGCCCTGATAAGAAGAGACATGAGAGAATTTGCTCGGCCTTTCTGTTCTCTGCCAGGTGAGAGTGCAATGAGAAGACAGTCATCTGGGCCAGGAGAGGTGGCTCACGCCTGTAATCCTAGCACTCTGGGAGGCCGAGGCAGGAGGATTGCTCAATGTCGGGAGTTCGAAACCACCCTGAGTAAGAGCGAGTCCCCATCTCTACTAAAAATAGAAAGAAATTAATTGGCCAACTAAAAATGCATAGAAAAAAAAACTAGCCAGGCATGGTGGCGTGTGCCTGTAGTCCTAGCTACTAGGGAGGCTGAGGCAGAAAGATTGCTTAAGCCCAGGAGTTTGAGGTTGCTGTGAGCTAGGCTGACACCAAGGCACTCTAGCCCGGGCAACAGAGTGAGACTCTGTCTCAAAAAAAAAAAAAGAAGACAGTCATCTGGAAACCAGGAATGAGCCCTCACCAAATACTAGATTTGCCAGCACCTTGGTCTTGGGCTTCCCAACCTCCAAAACTGTGAGAAATTGAATGTTTGCTGTTTATGCCACCCAATCTATGATAACTTGTTATAGTATCTCAAACTGACTAATAAAGAAGGAGAGGGTTAGAAAGAGGTTTTGCACTTTGGATAATATGGAAGGAGAAATGAGAGAAACGGGGTGATAAAAGTAAGCTGTGAGGCAAAAATTGTCCATATAAATGAGTAAATGCTAAGTATGCAGAATTTTGTTATTGAATGAGTATGTGATGGAAACCAGCCAAAAGCCAGTTTCATTTGAAATGCTAATTTAAATGTGGGTCTTTATCTGTCTGTTCCTCTGCCCAGATGTCGAAGTTGAGGGCTTCAATTACCTCTATAGGGGGAAGAAGACTCAGAAGTCTCAGGATTCTCCTCGTAAAGTCCACAGGTCTAATTAGGTTTTTAGTATTTATGGCTGATGTGAAAACATGTTTTTATAAGCCTATCTTGTTGGCATTTGAAATGTAATTATTCTGGTGTCATTTAAAAACTTTCCCTCAAAGAAGTAAGCAGAGTATGATAACCTAGAATTTTATATCCACAGCATGAAATAATGCAGTCATTAAAACGAATGAATTAGAGGGAAACCATTTGGCTTAAAGTGATTTCCACAAAAAAATGGTGAGTGGAAAAACAAGATAGAGAATTATAACTGTATGATATTGGGTTTTTATGTACAACAAACTGCAAAATTCCGCATACATATATACTTATATATATGTAAATTATGATTACATGAGCTTACAGAAAATATGGCACAACACGTAGTAGGTGTTCACAAGGATTACTCTGAGTAAAGAGTTATAAGGGTCGAAGGAAGATGGGTGGTGGTCAAATCAAAAGAAAAAAACAAAGGAGTGCACTTTAAAAAGTACATTGCAGTAATTACATTTATGAATAAATATAAAACTTTACATGTATATGTAAGTGCATTTGGAATACATTTATAAAGAAATTAGTTTTTTTAAAGGGGGTAAAAGCATAAGCACATTTAGTGAAAAATACTGAATTTCAAACAAGATTAAGGGGGAGCAAAAATATGGATTCTCTTTCAATTTATTATCCCATCAGAGACTATTTCTGTTTCTTCTTGTATTCAAAGTATAATCTTTGGAAACTGAGCTCCCTGAACATGTCAATTTTATTTCATGTATGAGCTGTTCCTGTGAAATCTCTTTTGCACTTTATCTCCAGTTGAAGAAAACTGGTTTTTATTCAACTATCACAGAGTAATTTTTCAGAGGATCTGTCATCCTGATCTGACTAGTTCAATCATTATTTACTTCCTTCCAGCACCTAAAAGGCAGAACAGCTTTAGTTGTAGTCAGCTTCCCTACTTGACTGCAGAGTTTCAAAGATTTCCTCCAAAACTAAGTGTTACCTTGATCTGTATTCTGAGCTATGCTTCTGTGATACTGCAGAGCCTTCATCGATATGTTTTTTCCAGCATTTATCAGCAAAGTAGTTAGAAGCACCATACTGCATTAATGAAGAATGCCCCTTGGTGTTTGCTGCCACTGCCAAGCTATGGGAGAGATGACTCAAGCAGAATCAGGACAGCAGAAATGACAAGCAGCTTATGAATGAGTAAATGAACATTGTGCTCCACAGCTCTGGGGATCACCTGTATCATGCCTTTGCTCAGGTGCTAGAATATACTTTTCCCCATCACTGCATATGCAAATCCTTCTTATTTCCAAGGCTTGGCTCCAGGGTTTCTCTTGCATTAAGGGATTTAATCATTTGTTTCCTATTTGAAATATTCCCATGTGTGCTTATTATACTTCTAGGCAAAATATCAAGCTCTCCCTGAGATATCCCCAGTTAGAAGTACTATTTCACTCTTCTTTCTCTTTTCTGTCATGCAATAGGGTACCTTTTTGTGGTTGGTATGTATAACCTACCTTATCTAATACTGTCTCTGCTTTTAGAGTTAACCTCTGAAAGAGTAGGAATTCTTTCCTATCCAATGTGTTACCTTCCCAACACACTGCTAACAGCAAGGTACGTGATGAATATGTTTACTGAATCCGTTCTCAGCTGAGATGCGATACCGGAACACCATCTTTGAGAGGATCTTGGGAATTCCACAGGCAGTTGGATATACACTCACAACAATGTTCTCTATCCAGATACTTTGGAATGTTCCTCTTCATCTATAGTAAATTCTAGCCATGCAAAGACATGGTCAGCAAGAACCCACTTCTCCCTCTCATAGAGCAGAAAATTCTGTTCCTGCTGTGTCTTTCCAAACCTAGCAGCATAATCAGTGTTGTATTTTTACAATCTGTTAGTATTCTAAAAATGAGAACAGTGACCTTTGTGTTAATTACTTGATACAAGAGCCTGCTGGGAGTAGAAGAATAAGATTTAATGGGACTTAAAATTATGTATTCCAATCACAGCCCTGAAGGTAGTAACTAATGTTAATGATAAGATCAAATAAACATGCATCCATACTAATGTGCTCTTTAATCTTTTTGCTGAGATGTTCCAAGGATTACCTAGCAATATAGTAAACATACTAAAGATTGCCCAAACTCTAGAAACACAGAGAAAAATACTTCATTGTACTATTTCCAATGAGCAAATGGACCCAATGCTTTAAATTTAGAGGACCATCACCTGGAAAGTTGTTTAAGAATTGAAGAAAAACATATTTAGCACATTATTTGAAAATATAACTAACGTGCTTTGAAAAAAAATAAATTTACAACCTTTTGTAGACCCTTTATGTCAGCTAATAAGTGTTCTGAAGAAGAAACAAGTAGTGTAAGAATAGAAAATTATAAGGAAAGGGAGAAGTACTATTTTAGGTAGAGTCTGGGAAGACAAAGAAAACATAGACTTTTTATGGAATTTGTAACCCCTCTAGATTGTGCCTGCTCCAACAACAAGCATACATCCATCATAGGCATCTGCTATCTTTAGCACTGCCTGTCTCAGGCAAGGATGACTCACTCTATCAGGGTTCTTGACCTAGGATCCATGAACTCATCATCACCCCATCTAGGAACCTCTGAGAATTTGTATGTAACATTTTCTGTAATAGTATGTGGACATTTTTCTCAGGAATTTTTAAAAGTTTAAGAAGTAGTGAACTAGATGATTAACTATTGGTTTTGCATCCTGTTGTATAAAAGAAGAAAATGACTGGGCAGCACACACACCACAAGCCTTCTGGAATAACATCCCTGGGAACACCCACAGAGACAAGAGGATGTAGATGACTCCCGTAGCCCATTGCTCTCTGGAGCAGCAGACAGGGGTGGTTGGCCTCTGAAGGAGGTATACAGCTCTTGAGTTGTTGGCTTTTAGCTGCATGTTTAGGGAAGCACCAACACTTCCCTTGGTGTAACCAAGGTTTGGGGTCTAAGCTTGATGGTCATAGTCAAGTGTCCTGGAAAATCCTTGGTCTCCAGCCCCGTTCTGCTACTGAATTCTTCATTGGTTGGGAGAAGTGAAGGAAGACTGATCTTTTCTTTAATGTAGCTGGGGCCCATGCCTTGTGGTTGCAGCTATTACAGATCCTCTGACTTAAGTTATACCTACTGAGGTGGATTTGGAAAGTGTAAGGAAGGTGTATGATGAAACAGAAAAACTCTGGTTCCTTGTTTCTCATTCTGAAGTTTAACACCTAGTTGGGAATAAATTAGGCTTTAGATCAAAAGCAGATAGTCCAAGAAGTCACTTATTACCCCCTTTTGTAAACTTTTGTTTTCCTCCTTTCTCTCAGTTTGATGCTATGAGTATTCAAGTATTTCTTGACCTACCAATAAGCCACACACTCTGCTTCTTCTACTCCCATGGGCAGAGCCCCTTGTGTCATCACCATGGAAGCTGTTCATTATTTATTCATTTGTTTGGTGATGTTTGTTTATTTATATCCCAATGTAGTTCAGAAGAATCTGTGGTGCCCCAAGGGAGCTATTGCGATAAGATCCTGGCTCTCCAGCTTCTGTGTGTTCAGATGCAAAAGATGAGAAGAGGCTGAGGAAATCCAGAGGAACTTCCGGGCAATGGCCATGGGGAGTAGCATCCCAGGGGACCTTCACAGATGTGGTGACAGCCATATAACTCTGCTCCCAGCCTCCTGAGTTTCATCGTTTACTTTGTTCTCTGTCTAATATGCTTCTTGCAGGTATTCTCTGTTTAAAATGTGTAACTGAGATTCTGGAGGAAGGTTTAAGATTAAATCATTCTCATTTAGGTGTAATTCATTATGTTTCTCCCACCTTGAAGCTGAGTTCAGACACTTCTGGTTGGATTGGGAGAGTAGAAAGGTGATGTTGAAGTATGGAGCCTTTGGGGGCAGAGCAGATATTGGGAGGGTGGAAGATTAGCTGATCTAACTAGGCTCTGTTTATATGAACATCTAGAGAGAGAGACATGGGAGCTGGAAACTGGATGAATAAAGAATGGTGAGAGATTCCAAGAAAAACCACAGTATAATAATTTCAGAATTACACCTGGGCTGTCACTGCCTCATGACATCTAAAGAAATCTTCCTTTTCCTTCTCCCTCTTCATATCATCTCCTCCTTTTCTTCTACATCTTCCTGGCACTCCTCTTTGTTTGTTCCTTCCCCTCCTGCCTCCTGAGCCATTTGACCTCTGTTAAATGTCCAGGGAGAACTATTGATACTATAATTCTGCTACATTATTGATTAAATAAAATCACTAAAGTGTCAGCCATGGAAGGGGAACTAGAGAGCATCAGCTCTTCGATTGGAAAATAAGGAACATGAAGCTCCAAGAAAGGAAGTCTCCAAATAGCACAAGGTCATTCTGGGACTAGAATCTAGGTTTCCTGGCTCCCATTAAGTGTTCTTTCTGCTGCACATAGAATTTCCTGGGTAAACAAAGAACTATGTGCCACACACATAATATTAATTTACTTATGAAAGAAACCATATAACTGCTTGCTTTGTGCTAACATTGTGCTAAAAGCTGGAAATTAAAGTGGGAAAGAATGCAATTTTAAAAGTACTTTATAGTCCTTTGTTCATATTCCTTAAAATTGTAGAATTGATTGTAATTTGTCCATCTTAACAGCTTTAGAAACAAAAAGAGGTCAAAGACATTTCACAGATGACCCAAAATACAATTTTTTTTTTTTTTGGAGACAGTTTCACTCTGCTGCCCAGACTAGGGTCAAGTGATGTCATCATAGCTCACTGTAACCTCAAACTCCTGGGCTCAAGTGACTCCCATGCCTTAGCCTCCCAGATAGCTGGGACTACAGGTGCATGCCACAAAATCTGGCTAAGTTTTCTAGTTTCTGTAGAGATGGAGTCTCACTATTGCTCAGGCTGGTCTCAAACTCCTGACCTCGCTCAATCCTCCCATCTCTGCCTTTCAGAGTGGCAGGATCACAGGCATCAACCACTGTGCCTAGCCCCAAAATACAATTTGAGTTTGGATACTCTGGATTCATTTTTCTATTTGAATTGGTTAATTTTTCATTCTACTTAAATTTCAAGATGTACCAGTCACAGTTTGTGAAAGTAAAAATGTTAGAAGGAGAGACAGGAACACCAAATTGTTATTTATCATTGATTCCTGGAAATCACATGGTTCGACTTAACTGTTCCGTCTTTCCGTCTTAAGTGAGCTCTGTAGTGAAAACAATAGCTGTACATTAAGTGACTGAGGGTAGGCTGAGCTGTGTAAATATTTATTAATAACAGGGGTTTCATAGGCACAATAGCCCTGGATTTGTAAAGCATAATAGGTAACATTTATAATAGTCACAGTACCGTACTTATTCAAATTCCTTTGCATGAGATCCTCCTTGCAACTAAATTTCTCCCAAATATTTCCAGGAATGGAATGTTTGGTCGAGTGAGTAGAGACTGCTAGGGATTTACATGAGCCCTGACAAGTCCTCCTGTTAGGATGTATGCTGGCCTCATTTCCTCTTGTCTGCCCAGCTCAATGGAGTAATGCTGCTGAGGGCAAAATTTAACAGCTATTGAGACAATGTCTGCCTGATAGTGTGGAGCCCACACTGCCAGAGTTCGGCGTGGTGTTCAGAGTACTACATATCTGTGGTACCCACCACTGCCTAACACCCTCCACCACCACAATGTATGGGATAGAAATTATCTCTGTTTTCCAACTGGTGAAACTGGGCTCAGAGAATTTAAGTAACTTGACTAAGGTCACACAGCTACTAACTGGCAAAGCAGCATTTGAAACCTGCCAGTTAAACTCTAGAGCCTGTCCTCTTAACATCACACTACTTGTCTGGGTTGAGGAGGCAACTGGACATCAACATCTGTCTGGAGCCAGCCTTCCTGTTGGCAAATTGCTTCTCTGGAGAAGGGCTGCCAGTGCTAGGGAGTTCGAATAGAGTAGCTGTGGATATGTCTAAGCTTCGCTGGCTTAGCATGACATTTTTTGACTGATTGAAGCACTTGGGAATAGAATTATCCTCTGCAGAAGCATAGCTAAGACACAGAAAATTTCCCATAAAATACAAATTTGGGGCAAGAAGGAATGACTCGGCTCCAGTTATATCGATTTGGCAAATCCATACCACTTGGCTTTAGCAGATACTTCTTCATTCTAAATGGAAAGAAAGATTTAAAAGAGCTCTAACTACGCAAGAGCCCCTGTTCAGTTTTTTCATGGTGTTTAAACAAACAGAGCACTAAAGTAAGGTAGGATGTTTTTCTTCTCCCTAACTCAGAGCCCTCCAGCTTAAGCAAGTAGAGAAGTCCCACCAGACTTTCAATAGGGTAGCCCCAAATCTAGCTCCTCAGCCAGGAGACCCAGCAGCCTGGCAGGCTGTTCTTTGCCAGACAGTTATGGTCTTGTCCCAGGCTCAGCAGGCATACCTGGAGCTGTGTCAGTAAGGAGAGGCAGGAGCCAGCAGTGTTCTCTCATCTGCCCCGCTCCTACTCTGATGTTGGTGAGTACATGGAGATCCTGGGTCTGGCACATGAAGCTTTGAGCATTCATTCTGACAGGTGATAATGGTTCTTTATTTTCCTCAACTTAGTAAATTTGATACCCCAGATACACACACACATATGTATTAATAATATACTGTGGTCCACATCCAAAATCAAGGAAGCAAATGTTCAAAATTTTGAAAGTTTATCACAGCCTGGCAGATATATGACATCTCATCTCTTTATTCTGAAGCAAGGCAACCAGAAAAATAAATTCTCACTTTGTAAGTGTTATTTGATAAATTACATTTTCGAAGCATACTTTGAGATTCTCTTTAGAACATTAATGACATCTTCCACGAACCAGCTGCTATTCCACTCTGCTTCAGCAGTTATTTTAATTTGTCATCATTACCCCTGTGTCCTAACGTGCTTCTCTCTCGGATGTGCCCAGAATCTCATTCTAGCCCAACTGTCACTGGCCTAGACTTTTGACCAGCAGCGACAGCAGCAGCAGAGGTGGCATCTGCTTGTATCCTGACAGCAGGTTTCTCTTTAGGTGTGGGTATTATACATCTCTATATGCAAAGAAGAGGGAGCTGAAGCAGAAGGCAGAAAGGGAGTGGAGTTACTGGCTCTTGGTGAAAGGAAGAATGTCAACGATTTGCAATAGGAAGGCCGATTGGGTGGAAACATGAAACCAGCTATTCTGTGATGCTGGTGAGAAAGTGAGACTTATGATAGAGCCGGCAGGTCTTCTACAGGTGAACGCTCATAGCAGCCTGGCACAAGGCAAAAGAATGCAGGCCAAGAATTCTGGCCATTTCTGAAGGAACATTGTTCCTAATACAAAACTTCTATCATTTTCTAGTTCATTTCATTAACAAGTAGTGATGATATTCAAATATCTCAATGAAAATATTATTTTGACAATAGAGTTTACAACTACAAAAGGATCCAAAAAATAATCGGTTATTTCTCTTAAGTGAGGAACGTAGAAGTAATCTTAGTCATTCATTATAAAATTAGATTAAAATAAAGCTTTGATAGACACTGTACCATGTCACTCTTTTTGAGGGTAGTTGAATGAATTTGAGTTTTAGAATCAGGTTGACCTTTGTTTAAATGGTTATATAACCTTGGACAAGTAATTTAACCTCTCTGAGACTTAGTTTCCTCATCCATAAAATGGGGACAATAGTCACTGCATCATGGAATTGTTAAGAAGATTAGATTATATGAAGTTAATAATTCACATAGTAATATGCCTGGTGCCTTATAGGAACTCAATAAATCCCTGCTTAGCTCTCTGTCTTTTGAAGTCCAGAGATGTCTGTTGGTTTGATGCATATAGGAGCTTCCCCAACTTCTTTACAAAAAGCTTCAGGTATGATCAAGAACCTTTAAAATTAGAAACCTAGAAGAGAGAAGGGAAAAGAGTAGAGGAGGCTACTGTATTCTGCGAAGAGCCATGGACTGAAGTCAGATGTCCTGATCTAAAACTCTAGCTTTACTGTTTAGTAGCTACAGAACTGTGGGCACATGGCTTAACATCTTAAAGCCTCAGTTTTCTTATCTACATCAAGGGGATAACAATATCCGCTTTGCAGACATTTATTTAAGACTCCTTTCTATGCACAGACACTGGGCTTGAGATTGAGTTTCCCACAAAAATGAATAAAACAATTTCAATGCCCCCAAGAGAGCTTGCAGCCTATGGAAGGAATTAGTCACATAGTTACATTTGTAAAAAGCATGCTCACCACATATGGGATCAGCTTTTGAATTCTTTCTCAGATACAGTGCAATAAAACAATGATAGGCATAGACTTATGCCAGATAGCTGTCAATCAGGTCTCTTCTACTTCCTAGCCATGTAAACTCAGGCAAGTTATTCAACCTAATATTGGAAATGAGGAAAATAAAATTGTTGTGAAGGTTAAACAAGGTAATGTATGTAAATGTGAAGAACATAGTAAGCATTCAATAAAATGTTAGTTCTAAAGTTTGTTCTGGGTATCCCTTGTACTTGGGCTGAAGAGGACAAGCTTGAGGGGCCTCCTTGTGAATCCTACATCTCTTCTCACACCAGTAATCCACGTATGAACATTTCTCTACTTCCAGAAATGAAATTGTTGGCTATAGTTAGGTACATCTACAATTTCAAAAGTCCCGACTCTAACATCTGAATCTTATTCCTTGAAAGAACAGATTGACGGAAGCTACTTCTTGTCCCATTCTTTTTCATAAAAGCTATTTTGAATACTTTTATCATGCTACTTTTTATGAGTCTCCCATTTTCTATAAAAAATGTTTCTATAAGTTGCTAAGAAAAGCACAAACTTAACATGTTACAAGGAGACTATGAGATGATGATGAGTTTCAGGGAAAATCACTACATACGGAGAAACAATTATGGAAGAAAAATGTTCAGGATCTCTTTTTCATGGTCCTTAACAAGAAAATCTGTACCTAAGTAAGAGGAATTCTTTTCCCAAATGATAGGTTTAGTCCTGACTCTTACTCTACCTCAAGCCCAGCTGTGTCCATTTATTTCATTATCTCTCAAAGTAGAGATAAATGAAGATAAAATGCCATGCATATGCAGTATCTTGTTTCCAAGAAGTCCAGTAGACTTTAAACATATTATCCCGTTAATCTTCCCATCACTCTGAGAAAGGGAAGCAAGAAGTGTAAAGTCCCCAGGCTTGCAAATGAAGAAACCAAGGAATGACAAAGGGAACTGAATGGCAAAAAACAGTGGAATGGGTGACCAGGCAGGGAAAAGAAATTGGGCCTAGGAAATCTTAATCATTTCGAGGGTAGAAGAATATTCATAAATTATAAAGAACAATATGAAACTTGGTTGCTGATTACTTAGAGGGTAGGTAAGTCAAAGTAGGGAGCATGTGGGCTTTCAAATATGCACAGCAGACATGCGCCCCTGGGTACCTGGGACAATGCTAGCAGATATCCTATTGGATTTCTTCTCCTCTTGGCCCCCATAATTCTAGGTCACTTCTCATATTTCAGTAAATTTTCTGACACCTAATAATTGGCTATAAATTTCCAACTTGAACTTCAGAGTTTTTTGTTTTTTCCATTTTTGTCTTCTCTTATACTCCAAATCAAATCATATGCCTGTTTTCTTTCCTTACCAAAGTCTACCTATACAGGAGTTGACTAAATTCTTTTCAGTTTCCTTTAAATTAAAAATAAAAGTAAGATGGTCTAGAACACCAAATTTTCTCAATAAGGGCATTGGTAAAACTGAATTAAATATAGCATATAATCTTCAAAAGCTATTTTTCATGAAATGAAGGTAGTTTATTTTTTAATTCCCTTGGAATAATATAAGTTAAAATATTGTTACAGCTTATCTTGGGAGTTAGCATTTTTATAAATCATCAGCCAGCTAAGAACGTCAAGGTATCTCTTAAATAGTTTAAAAGAGCAGCTGAGTAAATTACTTTGATCTCAAAATCAATTCCTGAGAAAAGAGTGGGACTGACTTAGCGGTGGACACAATAGATAGCTGAGTACTTACAGTGGCTTCAAAGGTGCTTGGAAAGGAAGCCTTTGCCCTCAAACTGCCCTCTGTGCCTGTTCAGTCACCAATGATCATGAGGCCTAGACCAGGAAAAAGAAATCTTTATGTTTCACTATTAGGAAAAAGGCATAAAATGTCAACCATCTCATAAAATAGTATTAAGCTCACCCTGAAACTAAGTATTAAGAGATGAGGGGGGGAAAACCACACAACCAATAGGTAAGTGAAAGGGATGTCCAAAAGTAACTGTTAGAGGCAGCATAGCATAGTTAAAAGCACGCAGAGTACAGAATAGGTCAGAACTGAGTTAAATCCTACCAGACACTTTCCAGCTAAGTGACCTTTCAGGTTGTATGAAGGTTAACAGTAATGAGTCTAAGATCCTGGTGCATGATTAGACCAGCAACAAATAGTATGCATTAAAATGATTTTAATCTACTGTATTTTATTTTCTCCTTCCAAAAACACATTTATAATCTCTGATACCCCAAATTTTACTAATCAAATTTTAACGTTTCAGAGAGCACACTAATTGAAATTTTATTTTCAGTTAATATGCATTTGAAATATACAACAGAAAAAGCATGGCCCAATGTCTTTATTTAAAAGACCTGAGGTTTAAGTGAGGTAGAAACTGTTGTTTACATTATAGTACAAAATACCTATTTGTCATTGCTTACATCTAACAAATCTACTTATTTCATTCATACCTAACAGTATGTCAAATACTGATATAATAATTATAATCTTCTTTATACTTTTGTCACTCTTAATTTATGTTTTTGTTTTATCAGCAATATTTTGAATGGATTATCCTGTAAATAATGTCACAAAGCAACAAAATGGGAAAAATGTGGACCATCATGCTTATAACCTCACCTGCCTAGGATGGCTTTTGATGTGTCCCCTTGGCTAGGTGGAACAGCAGTCCCCAGGGTTGCCTTTCTAGAATGTTTTCAGTTAGGTTGAGTTGCAAGAGACATTCTCACTCAAGAGTTAGAGGGGAAAAAGGACATAAGAGCCATTTGGCAGCAGACATCCTTCCTCCTGGTTATCCAATCAGACAGTCATCTAGGTCTGCAGTTCCCAACCCCCAGGCTGTGGACAAGTACTGGTTTGTAGCCTATTAGGAACTGGGCCACACAACAGGAGGTGAGTGGAGGGTGAGAGCGCAAAGCTTCATCTGTATCTACAGCTGCTCCCCGTTGCTCACGTCACCACATAAGCTCCACCTCCTGTCAGATCAGCAGCGGCATTAGATTCTCACAGGAACACGAACCCTACTGCAAACTGTGCCTTCAGGGGATCTAGGTTGTGCCCCTTATGAGAATCTAATGCGATGATCTGATACGGAGCTGAGGCAGTGATGCTAGCACTGGGGAGCGGCTGCAAATACAGATTATCATTAGCAGAAAGGTTTGACTGCACAATAAATGTAATGCACTTGAATAATCCTGAAATCATCCCTCCCACCCCCCAGTCCATGAAAAATTGTCTTCCATGAAACTAGTCCCTTGTGCCAAAAAGGTTGGAGACCAGTGCTCTAGGTGCTGCAGTAATAGGATTTTACAGATGTGATTGAAGTTCCTAATCAGTTGATTTAATCAAAAGAGAAATCAATTTAATCAAAAGAGAAATTATTCTGGACAATCTGAGTAAGTCAGACTTACTCACTTGGAAGGCCTTTAAAAGAAGGCTTAGGCCTTCCCTAGGTTAGGAGACTCTTATCTATGGATATGGGATTCAGCCTGCTTGTGATCTTCCCTTCCTGACCACCTTCCCTGCAGTCTTTGGACCTGCTTTGCTTAGTTAGCCTTCACAATTACATAAGATAATTTTTTGTAATAAATTCTGATTGATAAAGATGTAGCTGTAGATATAGATGCAAATATAGATATAGACATATGCAGATGATATAGAGATAGTGACAGAGAGAGAGAGAAAGAGAGAGAGATACTACCAGTTCTGCTTTTCTGGTTGAACCCTGGTATACCACTTTATCTTTCTATACCTTTCTATATGTCTATACTGAGGTCCCTGTGTAATCAGGTGATATACCAGATCTTGAACACATTGATGACTCAATGGAGCTGTTGATATCCATCAATACACTGAAGCTTTCATTAATTTATGCATTTGAAGCTTATAATTACCTACATAAGAAAGAACCTGAGGCAAATTAATTTTTACTAAAAGTTTTTTGTTTTGATTTTTACTAGTCATATTCATGAGTTAGACTTAATATCTTTCAAAGTAATTAGCATCACAAAAGATTATTTTACACCAGCTGAGTGACTGAGCAAATTACTTAACCTCTCTGTGCCAATTTCATCCAAGTGGAAAAATAATGTTTATCTCATTAGATTTTTATAAAAATTGAATTAATAAAGAATTTAGAATAGCTCTAAGAATATAGTATACTACATATGTGTTATCTTTTACTATTATTCAATTAAGTTACTTTCACAATCTTTACCTAATTTTTCCAAAAAGTTACTTATGGAGAAGAGTGACAGCAACAGTGACAATTCTTTACAGCATTATTTTCAAAGAACATTTTAAATAACCAGAAAAGTTTGGTCTGAGAAATAGAAGAAGTAAGGTGTCTTTGATTATTCAAACACAGCTGTTACAGAAGTGGGTTGGTTTTGTTTATCTCCAGAGCTGATCCACATGGCATAAGGAAAGAAAACAGGTGCTGATGTCAGATGCACCCAGCAGAATCCTTGTTCCGCCACCTACCGTTTCTGAGCTCCAGCTCCACTGGTGTAAAATAGACGATGTAGTCCCTTCTTGGCACCATAGTCGTAAGCACTGGGGATTACCAACTATGTCACGGTCTCTGTATTATTGTGGCATTTAGGGAGAGCTAAAAGATAGTAATATTATTTTTTAATCTAATATTGGATGACAGAAAAATACTGGTGCTACTTACAATGTTTAGATTCTCAGGGTTTCATTAAGTTCTTTCCCTCTAGGATATAACTCAATAGGCATGTATTAATTACTTATTTTGTGTCAGCTCTGCTGATTGCTGTAAATACCTGAAACAGTCCTTGGTCTCAGTCCCTGGAACATTTAAAAATGCTTGGCCACCTTTCCATGAATCTTTCTACACTAAATTTTCTAATGTTTGGCTTCATCCTCCTTACTAACAATCTTTTGCGAACTCTTTACTTATTTTGGGTTTTTTCTTCACATCCTAAACATGTATGTATTCTTCAGGGCTCTGCCCTTGAAATTCTTTATCTGCCTATATTTTAATCATATGTACCTTTTCATTTCCATGGCTTCACTCTGCATAATTTATGATCAAATATATGAGGTATGTGTACAATGTGAACATTGACCTCTTAGTCCCTAAAACTTCAAAATTCCAAAGCAGAACTTACGGTCTCTTCTTCTGCTCCACAAGAAAGACCCTTCTCTTGATGTGTGTGTTCATGTTATTGCCCTAGCATGCACCGCGAAGCCAATGTTGACTCCTCCCTACCTTTTGCTTTACATATTCAACTTTCAGGTCTTATGTTTTGCTTTGTTTTGCTTTTTTACCTTGAAGGATGTTGTACTCCATTCTGCTCATCTTTGCATTTTTCCTGGCATTATTCTTGTCCAAGCAGTTTTTACTTCTTTTCAATGTCTCTGTAGCTTCCTAATTTGTCTGCTTCTTTAGTTTTTGTCTCCTTCCCATCCTTCCAATGTTTCGTTTCTACTTTAACACTTATATATTTCAGTTAATAACTTGATAGAAACCTTTTTTGGTTACACAGAACAGACCAAATTAAAAAAGAGCACAAGTCAGTGCACAAGAACTTCCCAAGGATATCATCAAACTACATTTACAGTATCACCTGGAAGAAGGAATCAATTCTTTTGAATACTGACCATTCACACATGTGAATGAACAATTATATCTCTATAGGTGCATGTGTGTGTGTGTGTACACATATATACGGCCCAATGTGTCTGTGTGTGTGCACGCGCACGTGTATGAGGGAGAGTGGGGCAGGGTGACTAGAAAGAGCAGTGAACTGACATAGGTCAGATAGATCCAGTAGAGCTTGTTATAGTCCCAAGAACAGGAAAGGAATGGGAAGAAACACAATGAGCTAGTAGTAGTCGTCATTACAGCACCTGGGCATATGGGCCATGGAGACTTGCAAACTATCGAAATGAGAGTTTAAGTGTGAACTTCAAGAAAGAAGTCTTTTGTTAGGTAGTTGATAGCGGTGCTAAAATAATGTTATCCAAGGAGCAAAGGGTCCCTTTTCTGCCGCCTTTGAATTCAGACAAATAAGAGAGGAGCAACCTGCTCTCTCTTCTCTATGGATGGAGTGTCTACAGCTTCTCTCTGTGTATGAAAAGCCACCCTTGAGGAAATGTTACTGTTTCACTGCCTGCAAAGTGACCAGCATATCAAATACCTATAGTGACTTCAGCAGGTTTCGGTGTCATGGGCCTCTAGTTAGTTGCAAAAAGCTTCCACTGTTTAGAGAACTTGCACCATTTCTGCGCATAGGATTTACAAGCTAACTTTTCCAGCTATGTAAAACATTGAGATCACATTTTCTTAAAATATGATATCCTTGGTAACATACTGTTATGATTTGAATTGTGTTCCCTTAAAAGTGAAGATAATGCTTAAGTCCCAACCCGCGGTACCCCAAAAGATGACTTTGTTTGGAAAGAGGGTCATTGCAGAAATAATCAAGTCAAAATGAGAACATTAGGATGAGTCATAATCAAATGTAACTGATGTTCTTACGAAGAGAAGAAATTTGGACACAGAGACAGACATGCATTGCACAGAGAGATAATGCAAACAGAGACACAGGGAGAATAAGATGAAGGCATAAGTTGGAGAAATGCATCTATAAGCCAAGGATTTCCAGCACCCCACAAGAAGATAGGAAAGAGGCATGGAACAGATTTTTTTCTCACAGCCCTCAGAAGGAACCAACCCTATTAACACCGTAATTTTGGGCTTCTAGCCTCCAGAACTGTGAGGCAATACATTTCCGTTATCTTACACTACCCATTTTTTTAGTACTTTATTATGCAGCTCCAAGAAACCAATGAATACATAAATATGTAATTTAAATTATTGTCTTCTAGTATAAAAGAAATGGACTTAGAGTAAATTTTTCAAATATCACTGTTTTCATTTCAAACAGAAGTGATTGCTTTTAGCCTCTCAGTGAAAAATGTTTGAACAAATACTTTTATGGTTGGGCAAACACTTTATGTATGAGCAAATAAATTTCTGTTCCTACAAGTAATAGTTGTAGTAAGACTTCTCACCAAAATCTTTCTATTTTGTGTCTCCAACTTCTAACTGAACTTCCAATCATTTTATATTAACTCCTTAATTTGGATCTCAGCTTATACGAGTGAGTAATCCTTCTTGCAATAGATCCCAATGCAGCAAGGATATCAGTCCCCGATTCAAACTGTAGGGGCTTTGATATCCTCTTATTTCTGAATCTTCTGTGGACATGAAAGGTTTGGGGCCCAGACTGAAGTAAATCCTGCCTAATTTACTCCTCCTAATTTGTTATTCCCAGTTAGACCCAGACGGAAAGTCACTAATTGTTCTCCTATCAAAACTGGAAGCAGCTTGGCTGACTGATTTATAGCCAAACAGAATCCTTACTGGAAGAAATGCTGTCATTTGTTCCTTAAACATCTACTCTGTATCTGAGCAATTTCCACTTCGAGTTGAGCCATTTTTTCCTTGAGGGTAGTAAGCATATTACCAAAAATATTGCCTAAAATTTCAGATCGTAAGAGGAAATTAACACTTCTTTCAGTAAAACATATAATTAAGCCAAGGCTTAATTTTTACTGTCTATATGTTTTTAATTTTTTACTGTCTATATGTTTCACTATTATTTGCCTTCCCTGAAAGAGGAGGATGAAGAAATTTATTTCCATCTGAATTCAATCATGAGAGCATCTTTGTTGAGCCAACCAAAGCCAATTAGTGTTTGTGGGTTGGATGTGTGACAATTGGAGTGAAACTGAAGACATTTGACACTGTTATGAAGAACTTTATTCAATCTCCTGCCAACCACTAAGAGTAACTGATTGCCAGGGAGAGTTTTTCCCCCAATTTGAGATGGCAGAGCACTCTTTTTGCAAGAAATTCTGGCTTCAGAGAAAGTGCACCTGAGTCCATATTTTCTTTTCCTTTTATACTGTTGTGTCTGTCTTTGTCTCTCCTGTCATGCATATTTGATCACTCTTTCCATGTGTTAAACAGGAGTCCTGTTTCTTTCTGGGACTTTGATTGCATCTGTAAACCCTGGCAAAATTATTTTGCTTCACGTCATTTTCTAGACATGTTAACTGTAAGAAAAAGGGGAGTTCTCCCGTATTTATTTGGAAAAAAATACTGAAAAGTGGGGGGTAGCTTAAAATTATAAGTGTCATTATAGCATATCTAATTTTAGCAAAATGAATATTTTATTTGCAAGATTAATTATTGCATTTTATAATTTAAAAAATCCTAAGTTTCTCCTTTTGATACAATAAAGACTTAAGAAACAACTGAATACATCACACACACACACACACACACACACATATACTTTTCTACTTTTTCAAGAAAAAAGTTTTCCCAGGTTTTCTAAAGTTTCCTAATCCACAATTCACAACCACAGCCAAAGTAAATCAGAAGAAAGAGAGCCAGAAAAAACTGTGCAAATTAGTAAGTGATAAGAAGAAAACACAACCAAAGTCTGGTCTCAGGTAGCAACATGGGATTGAGGCACTTGTATATTTCAACATATCCATTAAAGTTAATTGACCAGTACTATATATGTTTGGGATATAAAATATATAAAAGATACAGTCATTATCCTAAAGGCTGTTGTGTCAACTTGCATATGAAGCGCTGACCTCTTTCTGAGACTCTAGCCAAGCTTTTATGACTGTCAGACATCTGTGATAAGGAAAGCTTGATTTTCTGCAGAAGAAGAGAAGCATCATGGGCTTTGCCCAGGGGAATGGGGTGTGAAAATGAATGCCTTGAGGTGTCCTCTACTTACTAAGGACATTTTCAAGTATCCCAGTCTTCATGAGAGAGAACATTCTATATCTGCTGATATCCAACTGTACTGAGTAATGTGGAAATAAGTGAAAAACACATGAAAAATATTGCTAAAAACTTTTAATTTGTGGTCAGTTTGGGGATTTGAGAAAAAAGATGTAGATTACAAATATATTTTAGGAATCAAATGGACATGATTTCAATCCTGGCTCTATCACTTATGAACTACATGACCTTAGGAAATTGGAAATTCTTTTTTAATCTTCTTCTTATACCTCAATTCTGTCATAGATAAAAAGTGGAAAATATCACTATCTACCTAATAACTTGTGATGATTAAATGAGATAACATCTCTGCAGTACAGTTCAGCTAATTTCCAAAAGACAGTTAATCTGGACCAGATGATCAGTTACTTTAATCCAGGCAGGTAAATCTCTATTGATAAGAGTTAATCCAAAAGAAAAAAAGTCAATCCTATCATTTTCTGTCAAAGGAATAGATAAAAGCCTAGACTTGTTTGTTAGACAGATCCAAGTTAGAATCATGACTCAATCACTTAATATATTTGTGACTTTTGTTGTAATGCTTATTTTCTCTGTGTTCCTCATTGGTGAAATGAAAATAATAAATCCATCTCATAAAATGTACATCTTTAAAACAGATAACATATATGTGTAGTGCATAGCCAAGAGCTTGGTGTATATACTAAGCACTCAATACTAGTTGTTATTAATTTTTATTATTAAGAAAGAGTCTTTGGGTATCAACTTACTAGATCAGAGATATAGGTGTTTCTTTAGCTGCAGCCTCTCTTAGCTGAGAATATAAAATATCAGGGACCAGATACATAAATGGAATTGGTGGGCTCTAGCCAACTAAAACACATTAGCAATGTCTAGGGACCAACAGGAAGAGAGAAATGTTATTTCCAAAAAAAAAAAAAACCATTCTGATAAGATGACATGTTTTATAAGGTGAGACAAAAGAATACAGTTGTTTTGTAACTGGCATGTCAGCATTCTCTATTTCTCCTTGTAGCAGAGGTAGCCAACAGTAATAATTAAAGCAGTAATAATTAAGCAGGTACTTTGTGATAAGTGCAGTGCTAGGCTCTGGAGACAAAAATATTGAAAAAAAATACCACCTCTCCTAAAGTTATAGTCTAATAGGAATGGCAGGCACTTTAAAAAATCAAATAAGTAAATATATAATTATAAATTATGTAAGTGCTGTAAAGAAAACATAAAATTTGCAGCTGGGGACTAGGTAGTGTGATCAATCTTCCTGGTTTTCCTGGGCTGTCTTGGCTTTGGCACTGAAAGTCTCGCTTTCTAAGAAACATCCTCAATCCTGGGCAAACCAGAGAGTCACCCTAAAAGTATAGATGAAAGTCCTGGTGGAGGTGAGGGTCAAAGAAAGCCTCTGTGAGGAGTGACCTCTGAACTGCAGCCTGAAGAGCAGGAGTTGGGCAGCCTCACAATTAATAGAAGAAGATTCTTGGAAAATGAGCGTCTGGGAAGGCCTAAGATGGCATAGAGCTCAGTGAAAAAGGACCAGAGATGAAGTGAGGCTGGTGGAGCAGGTGGGTTATGCTGAGCCTTGTCATACATGATGGATGGGAAGGTAGGAGGAAGTGTTGTTTTACCTCAACAGGAAAGGAAAGAAAGATTCTGACAGGTATTGGGGCAGCCAAGCTCAAAAATCCTATATGCTTCTTATTTTAAGATGATCAGTCTGGATACTATGAGAAGAAATGACAGGAGGTGGAAAATGGATATTGTGAATAGTGGGTGGATTTGGGAGCAATTTTGACATTTCAAGACCATTTATTTTTCATCTCATTAAGGCAGAATACCTCAACAATGGTACTCAAATTGTGGTTACAGCACCAGCTAAGAATTTGCTAGAACTGCAATTTCTTGAGCCACTGCACAGACCTATCAATTGGAAACTCTGGGAGTAGGCCTAGAAATTTGTGTGTATGTGGGTTTTTGTTTTGTTTTCTTTTGTTCTGTTTTTTGAGATAAAGTCTCTCTGTCACCTAGGCTGGAGCACAGCGGCAGGATCACAGTTCACTGTAACCTCCAAGTCCCAGGCTTAAGTGACCTTCATGGCTCAGCCTTCCAAGTAGCTAGGACTAGAGGTGCTCACCACCACACCTAGCTAATATTTTTTTTAGTAGAGATGCATGGCGGGCGGGTGGAGGGGGTCACTATTTTGCTCAGGCTGGTCTCAAACTCCTGGCCTCAAGTGAACCTCCCACCTCGACCTTCCAAAGTGCTGGGATTACAGGCATAAGCCATGGTGCCCAGTCAAAATTTGTATTTTAACAAGCCCTCCAGGTGACTCTGTTGTACGGCTAAGGCTAAGAACCGTCCTTAAGAGAACAAAATTGCTTCCAAAGGTAAGCCTTAGAAAGGATGGAAACATAGTTATGGTATCACTCCACTCAGAGGTTAAGATTCTAGAAAATATAATAGGTGTAGACAGAGAATAGAAGCCTATGTTGTTTGTATTGATAAACATAATGCAGATTTTTCAGATTCTGGACAACATTACCAACAAGGTACTCCTGGTACAATAATCAGCTGCTTAAGGGAAAGGTATTTAAACTCTAGATTGAAGGGCAAAGACAAAAATAGCTAGTTTAAAATTTGTCAGTAATTATTAGGTAAAAATAGTGATTGTTACATGAAAAGAAAAGCCACAAAACAGATAGTTTCCAGTACAACCTAAAATCAAAGTCCTTTCCAGTCTTGGATTTCTGTGATATTATGGGCACAAAAAGAATTTTAACTCTTTGGTATTTAACTCTGTAGTATGTAGATTTACCTGACTATATCCAAATCGTCAAAATCCCAGGATAAAATTGTGATCTCAGTTTTATTCTGTTTTATTTTATCTTTGGATTTTTAATGTAAACAGTAGATTTTTTATTGATATACAATATTTGTACATATTTGTGGAGGACATTTTTGATACATACATATAACGTGTAATAATAAAATCATAGTAATTGGGATATCCATCACCTTAAACATTTGTCATTTCCATGTGTTGGGAATATTCCAAATTTTATTTTCTAGCTATTTTGAAATGTACTATATATTCTTATTAACCGTAGTCATCCTACTGTGCTATTGAACACTTGAACTTACCCCTCTCTCTAACTGTATTTTGTGCACAACCAGCCTCTCTCCCTTCTCTCTGTCCCTTCCCAGCCTCTGGTAACCATTCTACTCTCTACCTTGATGAGATCAATTTCTTTTAGCTCCTATGTACAATTGAGAACAGGCAATGTTTGTCTTTCTGTGCCTCACTTATTTCACCTAACATAATCTCCTTCAATTCCATCCATGTTGTTACAAATGACAGCATTTCATTTTTATGGCTGAATAATATCCCATTGAGTATGTGTACCACATTTTCTTTACCCATTCATCTGTTGATGGATAGATACTTAGATTGCTTGCATATCTTGGCTATTGTCAATAGTGCTGCAATAAACATGAGAGTGCAGATATCTTTGATATACTAATTTCCTTTCTTTTGTATACATACCCAGCAGTGGGACTTCATGTTGTAGCTCTATTTTCAGTTTTTTGATGAACCTCCATATTATTTTCCATAGTAGTTATACTGATTTACATTCTCACTAACAGTGTATAATCATTCCCCTTTCTCCACATTCTTGTCAGCATGCTATTTTCTGTCTTTTCATAATAGCCATTTTAACTGAGATAATATCTCATTGTGGTTTTGATTTGCATTTCCCTGATAATTAGTATACATTTTTTGATACAGTTATGTATGTCTTTCTTTGAGAAATGTCTATTTGTTTCTGTAATCGAAGGAAGTACACACAGAGATATTGGAACTTGATGGGATGGAATGCATGATCTGCAAAAACAAAAGGGCAGAGCTTATTTTTTTAAAAAAAGATGATATTGAATAGAAAAAGGAAAGAGTTCTACACTGTATAGGAATTCAGAGTTAAGAGTAGAAAAAAATGCATGTCAAAAAGAAAACCTGATATTGGAAGAATATTACAAACTTCCCGATCAGAGAAAACATATAGATGATCATTTCCTTGAACAGATAAAATACTGGAGAGAGGTAAGATGTAGTAGTGACAGGGAGTCTAATTATCCTTACAGCTCTGGGAAGTCTTATTTGATTCAGTAGCTGAGTATAAAATATATATTTTCTTCATGCCAATTTTGTTCCTCAGACAGGAAAAGAAAACACCTGGAGATGTATTACTTTGTGTCTAATGTTGACTAACAGAAAAGAAGCAGTTTGTTCTGTAAAACTATTCAGGACTTTGGGAGAAGCCATTTTGCTTCAGGGATTATAACAACAAAAAAATAGGTATGCGTATTTAGAAAACATTCTTTGGAAGAGCATTTACTTTTGCATGTGGATATATATGACAGGTCACTCATTAATCTTAGAAGGTTCTTAGAATAACATTATCTAAGTGAACTACTTCATTCTGGCAAGGAAGGAACAGATGTTCAGAGAACAGGTACATCTGATTGCTTCATCAGGTGCCTTCTATTTAAGTGCACTCTAACTGGGTGATGAATGAGGAGAGCTATAACTGTTAGATTCTATATATCTATACTAGCCTAGGCTTAACCAAAAGTAATGACACTCAAACTTTAATGTACATTAGAATCATCTGGAAGGCTTTTTAAAACACAGAATTCTAGGCTCCAACCCCAGAGTTTCTGTTTCAGTAGTTACAGTGTGAGGCTTGAAAATTTGCATTTCCATCTAGTTCCCACATGCTGATGCTGCTGGTCCCTCAATCACTTTGAGAAAAAGTTAAAGCCCCTGTAACTAAGACCTGCCCATAGAGCAGGTGAAATCAGTGGCACAGTTCTCCTCTTTCTGCCTAAGAAGGACTCCCTTGTCTCTCAACCCCGTCTACACATTAGGAACACCCCTGGGAAGTTCTAAAAACACCTGTGCCCAAGCTTTCTCTGCCCCAGATTCTGTTTGAATTAATCTGAACTTCCACCTGGAATGCCAATAGGAGCTAAAAGTTCCCAGGTGGTTCTAATGTGCAGCCAGGGTTGAGAATCACTGACCTTTTACACTGACAGGTCCTGAGTGTTTAGCTCTTCTACCTGATCCTGTAGGCATCATTAGCTGACAGCTTGAGCTAATTCAGTGACATGCACTAGTGAGAGGCTAAGCACACTAAAAGGGTTCCTTGGTTGTTGTAAGAACTAAAAACTTGAGAGCGGAGTGGCAGCCCCCCACGTGGGTGCGGTCCCCTTTGCTGAGAAGGAAAGGGAGCTGTTCTCCAGCTGGACTTCCACGTGCTCAGGGGCATTCTCTGAGGCTATGGCTGAAAGGGCCCACATTTCTGCTTTTCCAAACATGGGGCTTCCATCAAAGGTGATAGTTGAGTAAGGAGAATGGATTCTGACCAGGAGAGGCTGCATTTTCCTCTTTGCTGGATCCAGGGAGAGTTATGTGTTCTACTTTTATCTCTTTCAGTTGATTGACACTATGACGTTGGGCAAGACTCTTGACCTTTCTGGGAGTTCCCTCCTCCTCTTAGTTTCTTCTTAACTGACCAAAGGGCGTGCGCGCACACACACATATATATTTTATATGACCATGTTGCAAAAAAACTGTAAAATGGATGAAAGGAAAATGTATTATCATGAATGTAACAGAACCATTTTTAGTTTTTCTTTGCATTCCTTTTTCAATGCTTCAAAATTATAGTTGCAATCATGGTGAATGTTTAAAAAAAACTAGATCATATTATCTAGAAAGCATGATTTTGAGTTGGCAAAAGATTTTGAGTTGAGTTAGGTCAAACACTAAACATTTTTACTACCATCCTCATCATCATTAACAATAAACTTCTCTTAAACATTTACAGCATAATCAGGGATAAATAACCCTTTGGGTGCCCTCTGCAGATAAAGAGGGACCAGGGTGCTCATACAAAGGAACACTAGTTTTTGTCAGGGTTTTTCAGAGATGATAATAATATAAGTATTGCCCTGGAAAATCCCTTTGAAAAAATCAAAAGGTGGGATAGAGGATAGAATTGTAGCATCTGTTGTAAAGGACATTACACAGTGGGTGCTCAAATATTACTGAGTGATTTAACAAAGTGAGATCATTTTAGACAAGTCAACTTATTGAAACAAATGTAAGCCCTCTGTCAAATAAAAATATTTTCCTTGGTTTTGAAATCAAAGGGATTGCCAATTCTACATACATTCCTTACTGTCCAACACTTAATATTTTTTATTAACCAATGGCTGAATTGCTACATGTGGAAAAAGCTGGGAAATGACTTAATTCTATACCGCCCCCTTGAGTATAAGCTTCTTTCCTTATTTATATGTTGTAAGAGAACCGCTTCTCAAATCAATAGGCTAGCATATTAAGAACACATGTTTTAGTGTATTAATTTTTCTCAGGACCATATTCAGAAACAAACTGATAGATATTGATAGATTTGGTAAAACTGATAAATACAAAGAATATGTTATCTGTGTTTGCAACAATGAAAAAAGAATGTCTTAGTGATGAAAGGGCTGTATATATTAAATGATCAATTCACCTAACATTTAATTATCATTATATAAGAATATTAATAGATTTATTAAAATAATTGATCATATTTGCACCTAGATTAAGGAAATGTATTAATTTATATCTATAATGGAAAATAGGCATTTTCATAACTGCTATGACAAATATTCAAATATATGTTACTAGATTTTTAATCACAAGTTCCTCAATGTTTATTGCTTTAATCTGAGCTAACACACTTTTATAAAGAAAATTAATTTTTGCAAGCAATTTTGTGTGTTTACTAAATAACATTTTATTTCAATACTTGCAACAGAGAGAATATAGAAATGCTGAGGGAAGAGCAAAGAAAGATCATCTCAGAAACTCGGGAATTTGCTTAGCAGAGTGCTTGCTAAGTTCTGTGTGTTTCTTTCCAGAAGCAATGCAGAATTCATCATTTAACAAGACTGTGAGCAATAACCTCAGAAATGCAGTTTTTAAGAGTAACTGAAATGTGCACTTTGAATAGGGGATGGAACTTTAATGAGATCTTGTACAATTTGTGGCAATAACAAAAAATAGTAAGCTAGACACTCGTGCATTCATCTCCAAAATGGGAAAAGAAATGGTAATTTGCATAAATACCTATCAAAACATGAAATACACAAAACTGCACTCTAATTTTAGGGCCTTCATTTGTCCATTTTAAGAATTACATTGGACTTGTATCTTCTTTTGATGTGTATATTATGTTCTCTCTCTCTGTATATGTGTATATTTATACACACACTGTATATACTGTAGATATAGAGACATGTGTGTAATATATAGCTATATTTATAGGTATAATTATATAGCTATAATTATATAGCTATATTGTTAGAAATTAGATAGAAAATACAGATGCTAATTTTTTACTTTTAAAAATTATTTTCCAATTTTCCAGTCAAAATTGCTTATAATTTGGAAGAAGCAACGCCGAACTTCAATATACTCTAGACTGTAATAATTAAGGTATTAATATGAAATAAGATTTACCTTCTTCTATGATATTAGCTTAAGCCCAGCAGCTTAAAGAGATACCCTACTTTAGTAGATGTTATTGAATAAGAGATATAAAGAAGCATATGTATATGTTCTATATACAGGAAGAAGACAGTGATGTATTTATAGTGAATGAGTAGTAATTTTATGGCTTGGTGACCCATAAAGGTGAAAAAGACAACAGGTATGAGAGTAGAAACAGAGTAAGAGAGGGTGACAGTTATAAATGTCTTCACTTCTGCGTAATTCTTAGCACACAGTATGTGCTCACATAATTTTTATTGACGGAATAGATGAAGGCATATATATGGTATTATGATTACAGATGTTTTAGAGAAACGAAAAAAGGAAGACTCTATAGGAATACTAAACATAAGCAAAATTATAAAACAAACAAAATAGTAATTTAAATGAGATACACAGAAAACAGAATTGCTGATAGTTATAATATTCATTGCTCCTCAAATTGAACTGTATTTATTAAAACAAAAACATGCTTTCCCATTTATCCCCTCCCCTCTAGGGAGGCTCTTCTGAACTCCCTACCTCTTTCTTGAAAGCACTTACCTTGAAAGCCATAAGCTAGAGTAATCTTTTAAAGAAAGAAAGAAATTAGAACATGCTACTTTCCTATTTACATTTTCCAACAATATCCCTCTATACTGCAAAACCAAACAAACAAACATACTCTGTATCATGGACTATTACTCCCTTCATCACTTGGTCTCCGCCTACCTGCCCCCCAACTCATCTTCCCCTTTCCCTGTCCCATTGTCCTCTTAGTTTCAGGACTAGATCAAACTGTTTCCCACCTCAAGGCCTTCAGGAGCACAGTCACTCTGCCTGGAATATCACACTCCTCCTTCCTCACCTGTTTCACTCCTTCTCATTTAGGTTTCAGCTAATTCTATGAAGACACTTTATCCCATCATCCTGTGGATAAGTAAGTGCACTGGTGTTATTTTTTATTATTGCTCACTGCTGTTTCCCTTTATAGTATTTATCATAAGGGGTAATTATATAATTATGTGTTTATTTGGCCATTGCCTGTGTCCTCCTTCATAATGGGAACTCCATGAAGGTGGGAAATGCACCTGTTGGGTTCACCATGTTACACCCAGTGCCTAGCGGAAGACCTCCCTTATGGTAGGTGCTCAATATTTCCGAGATGGATTTTTAAAATATGATCCAAAGTGTCAGGATTATACGTAAATTATCTAGGCACATCTTAGTCTTTATAAATGAAATGACAATTCACTTTTCAAGGAAAAATTCAGTTCTATCTAATTGCCCCTAAAAAAAAAAAGCAAAGGTTAATACAAAGAACCAACAAACATATGCATTGGAACAATGAAAAGGAATCTATATCTGTTTCTATATATGAACCCTTAAAACCAGGGTGAGAATGAAATATTTTATTCACATTCTTTTTTAAATTTTATTGTGGTAAGAACACATAACATGGTACCTCCCCTCACAACAAATTTTTAAGTGTACAACTCATTATTTTTTATTACAGCTACAATGTTATACAGCAGAACTTAAGAGCTTCTTTGTCTTACTTAACTAAAACTTTATGCCCATTGATTAGTGACTCCCTTCTTCTATTAATATCTCTATCAAGCCCCTGACAACCACCATTCCACTCTTTCATTCTACAAATTTGACTATTTTAGATATCTTATTCATTGAGTAGGAGCATGCAGTATTTGTCTTTTAGTGACTAGCTTATTTCACTTCTCATAGTTCTATTTTTAGTTTTTTGAGGAAACTCTATACTACTTTCCCGTAATAGCTATGCCATTTTACATTTTCTCCAACAGTATGCAAGTGTTCCCATTTCTCCACATTCTCATCAATACTGTTGTCTTTTGTCTCTTTAATTTCACTTTTTTAAAATTGAGTGTTTAAAATCCCCATAAGTATTATAAAATGCAATTTTGAACAATGCTAAAATCAAGCTCTCCATCTTTTAAAAATATTTGTGGACAAAATAAATAAAATCTTATATTTAGCCTCCTACTCCAAGGCAACAGGGTACAGTGATGATGATTGGATGAACAGTCAAATGGTAGTTGACATTTTCAAAAGACAGCAAAGGAAATCACATGATGAAGGAAAAGTAACTCAAATGGTTGCTCAGAACATGGTCACAATTTTCATTTTAAATTTACAATGCAAAAGGGGAAAAAATGCTAGATTTTCTTTTCATTCATAAAGACCACTGTTTAAGTAAGAAATGAAAATAGCAATTAAAAACTGTGTAACAAATATGGGTAAATGACAGTACAGGATGTTAATAACCGGGAGCACTGAACCATGTGGATTTGGCTTTCAAAGTGGTCTTTAAATGATTGGAAAATACAAGTGCTCTTGTCTGCTGCTTTGAAGTGCACTTGTGTAAATCAGAAATTATAACAAGAGAATTGTTCTTGGCTTTATAAATGCTTCCTAGGAACCCAATCTGTATCTTTATATACACAATTACCACAAAGGTAATAACTGCAGATGGTACATGAACTCTAAAACTCTAGCCTCCTGTAATTTTTTGTTTCTAATTTTTGTTATCATAAGCTTTTTATCAATATACTATGTAAATAGCTTCCATTTATAGCTATCTTGAGAAGATAGGAAAAATTCCTATATAATCTCTACTGTAATCATCTTTTTTGGTTTACTTATCTAATAGAGAAATTCAGTGGTATGTGCAGACCACCAAAATTTTACTTCAGTGAGTTGATTAAAAGAATAAAAAAAATCAATGAAATTATTTTTTCTGAAAGTCTCCATTTTCCTGCTCTGGGCAGTGTCACAATAGCCATATATACATATGGTAATGGGGGGGAGTTATATATAGGGATTGGTGTTCTCCTATAAAATTTTTTCAAGACATTTTTGATAGAATTTCCCAATGACACCCAAATAAGGGGCTTTCCCAGGAGTCAAATAGTGTCAGATCTGTAATGTCGATTAATGCAAATACTTTTTGAATAAAAGAAGTTTTAAATAGAGCCTAAATGCAGATTGGAAACTAAACCAGCTCCAAATCTAAAAAGAGATAAAGAGACAGAGATGGAGATAGAGACAGAGTTGATAGAGATGGCAGAGACAGAGATGCAGAGATGATAGATATATAGAGAGATTCTCATGGATATAGGTGAAATTATAAACCAAATACAATCAGCACCTGTGAGAAGTTTTAAAGTATTTAGTAAATTACATAAATGTCTCCTTTAATTATCTCACTGAGATGAGGATTACTTTGTTGAATACAGATTGAAATATAATATTTGCAAGGGACATGACAAAAATATGGCAATACATCAAAAAACAATAACTACCAATAATGAACAAATTATAGCTTTTACAGTGCTCTTAAATTTTCTTGTTAGGTAAGAGGATTTGAGAAGTCTAAAGTTCTATGCAAGAGCAATATTTAACATTAAGTCCTCTATGTATTGTTGTTTATTTGTGCAAACCTGTGGGTCACAGCATCACGTTCTGGCAAACATACATTTTGTGCATCTTCAATGAGAAAGTCATTATTTCCCATGAAAAGGATTCAATATTAGTAATAACGTCAGGAGCAACATGGAAGAACATAATCTTGGTTCACATATTTACCCCAATTTTCTTTTCTTTTCACTCAATGGCAGTGTCTCCTCTCCATTTAAGGTTAATCCTTCCACTTATGCTCTTTGCATGGTTCCTTCCCACCTCCTGGAGGATAATAACCCAGCTTGATCACTTCTGTCCCCACCCACCCACTCACACATTGTTGACTCATGGTGCTCAGATTCCTTCAATCTTTGAGCAATCATTTGCCTTTCTTCTTTATTTTACTAAGAAATTTCACTGAGTCTATTCCTCCTCCTTCCAGTTCTATCCAACTACTCACTAACCTTAAAAATTGGTTTTGTCCTCATTCCTACCTGAAGCTACTCTCTATAAAGTTTCCTAATCATAAAATGCAGGTGTTTTCCTTAGAAAACTCATTCAGTGAGTTATAATCTACACTGTGACCAAGATGCCCTCAACGTTCCACTTAGCTTCTCTAAACATTAGACAGGTTTCTCCTGGACTATAGCCCCCTGACCTCCCTTTTCTCAGAACGTATACTTTAGAAAACATGCAGTTGTAAATTCTTTCTCTGCCTCTTTGAGATATAATTCTTCTCTAAACCTCTTGCCAGTTTTACATTCCAGGAATGCCTTTCTCAAGGACCTGGGAGCCATCCCTTTGAACTGTAATCATTAAGAAAGATGGTGCCCCTCTCTCCCAGTCTCTGTGGAAGGGTAGGAGCTGAACTTTAGTAAGTGCCCATTAGCAGATGCAGATGGCCTGATCACATCGACCAATCGGCCCCCTAACATCCTCCAGGACTTGCCCACTAGCTCACCCGAGCACTTAACAACTTTTCATGTTTTGTTTAGATGAAGTTGAATTCAGTCTCTCTCCTTATTACAGTCTTGAGTGGTCTTCCTTTCCTGTTTAACTCCATCTGGTGTAATTTGTCTTTAACAACTGTCACCTCAAAGAATTATTGAATTAATTTATGGATGTTAGATCAGAAAGGGAGTTAAGGAAAGCAGGGCTATTAATAATCCATTCTGAACTATGTAGGCTCATTAAAGACCAATTCATATCCTTCAATAACTTGTCCCTGGATGTCATTATCAAAAACAGAAGACTAGGCAGAAATGGGCAGAATGTTGAATCCAGGATAGAATGTATTTATTCAGTCATTGTATTCATTCATTCCACAATATTTATTTATTTACTAACTTCTAAATACCAGGCACGGTAGATAGGCATTTAATATTAAAAAGGTAACAATACCTAATCTGCTTCCACCTGGGCCTTACAATCTAGATGGGGGTGACAAAATGTAAACAATCATTACAGCGCTATGTGACAGGTGCTCTCCTCAAAGTTCTGATGCCAGGAGTTATTTAATTCTCATTCATGTCACAACCCTCAACCCTGCGTAGATAGTAAGGCTTCCCTATGTGTTTTGTGAGGCAGCCCAGACCTGACATCAACCAGCAGGTGCCTTCCTAATGAAGAGATAAGGCAGAATTCCCAGCTCCTAGCCTAGCTGATCTGCTTCTATTCATAGCTTCAAGTAAGCAAAGGTTCTCCACTCAGGTAACCATATTTCTGAGACTTCTTCACTGACTCTGCAAATGCAAGTGGTTTTATAAGATGCTGTTCTGACTTCTGATACTTGTTGTTTGCTAATTTAAATGTCTCTTCCATTTGTTACACTTCAAACCACATAAATGAATAGTAATTAATCTTCAATTATATTTACTCTGACCCTAAATAATTTATATTAATGTTAGAAACTGATATTAACAGGTGGCATTGTAATTTAGAGCAGATAAAGAATGGTATTTCTCAAAACTAATATTCTATCACTTAAACACTTATTTTTAGAGACATAAAGTGCCAGAAATTAGGAGATTCATAACTAATATTAGTCATCTTTACAATAGGACTATACAATATATCAGCCCCAAAGAGTTGAATTTTGTTGACCTTTCTAGCTGTGGAACAATAAGAGACAATCTTTTCTCTTGTCCTTGCTTACTGATTTATTTTGCTTATGGCCATGGTAACACATCCTTAGTCTCAGGAGATCACTATTTCGAACCCTGAATCTTTTGACCTCTGAAAATAGAACAGTCTAGAAAAAGTAGAAAAGCAAGCTCTGAAATCCCCTCAAATGGACCAATTTATGTAAATGCATGTTCTGCTGCTATGCTCTAAACTATGTCCAGTATAAAATTGCAAGCATTTTAAAGAGAAACTTAATAGGCTCTGAGCTTTGAATTATCAAACTATTGTGAGATTAGTTTTATGAAAAATTATTTTAGAACGTGTCCCTAGGCCTTCATGCATAAAAATTTTGACCTCACAAAAGGCATCAGGATTAATGTTTTAGATATACAGTATTTGAATTTAAAAGCATGAAGAAATGTATACAAAATAGGTCTTATCCTACAGTAATCGTACAATTCGTATGCATGTTAAAATAAAGTTATAAGTAGAAAATATTATAGAAAAGAAAAATCTTTCCTATAAGTAATGACTTTTGTTTTGTTTTTTAATTTAAAAAAAAAAGGGAGAACATCTTTTAAGGTTAGGTTCAAAATTAGAGTACAAATGAATTGACCAGATCTCAGCATATTTCATTTATTTATATATTTATTTATTAATCCATAAATTATTTGAGTTCTACCATGTGCCAGTCAATGTTGTCAGCACTGAAAACACAATATAAAATTGACATATTATATCAGTGGTCTTTGGTCTTATAAAGCTCTCATTCTATAAGGCAGGAGAAAACCAACAGTAAACAAGCAAGCACACACACACACACACACACATACACTTACTGTAAGACAATATTGGGTAGTGTGCCAGGAAAGAAATGAAACAGTGACATGATAGAATGATAGGGGTGACCCTGGTCATGTTCAGTAACAGAAAAATCAAACAAAAGAGAAGTGTGACTGGTAAATACAATGAGTGAAGGGAGAGAAGGAAAGGGAAGGAAGTGAGGCCAAGAGAGACTGGAGCCAGATCTTGTAGAGCCTTGAAGGGCATTTTAAAGAGCCCCAATATAGCAGTGAGAAGTCATGGGAAGGCTGTAAACCTGATTAGTGTAAACATGATTAGATTTGGATTTCTTAAAGTAGCTACTGGATATTTTGTTCTTTACAGCTATAATTTGATTATCTTTTTAGAAGTTGTCAAGCAATTTAATTTTGCACAACTTTGGGTTGGATATTAAAATGATCAGATCATACTTGCATAATCCCAATGATTGCTGCACCCAGTTGTATGTCTGAACACGACATCAGTGTGAATCACCTTAATTTTTGTCTGACCTAAGCTTTGATCATTGTAATGCTGTTGATGACAATGATGATGATTATGATACTGCTACTAATAATAGATACCATTTATTAAGAACTTATCATGCCTCAGACACCATACTAAATGCTTTATATAATGTATTGCATTTAGCCCTTACAATAAAAGAATTCAATACAATGTCCATTGTATAGAAGAGTAAACAGAGTCTTGGAATGACTAAGAGACCTTCCTGACCTCAGGCAGAACAGATAATGAATCAAGAGTCAATCCAAGATTTATCCAAACCCATAAAGCAAACACTTAGCCATTGGACTTTTCTGTCTTCAAATGTAATCTGGTGATGATTTAAAATTCTTTTAAAAATATGAAGACCAGGCTGGGCGCAGTGGCTCGCGCCTGTAATCCTAGCACTCTGGGAGGCCGAGGCGGGAGAATCGCTCAAGGTCAGGAGTTAAAAACCAGCCTGAGCAAGAGGGAGAACCCATCTCTACTAAAAACATAGAAAGAAATTAATTGGCCAACTAAAAATATATATAGAAAAAATTAGCCGGGCGTGGAGGCGCATGCCTGTAGTCCCAGCACTTGGGAAGCTGAGGCAGAAGGATCGCTTAAGCCCAGGAGTTTGAGGTTGTTGTGAGCTAGGCTGACGCCACGGCACTCTAGCCCAGGCAACAGAATGAGACTCTGTCTCAAAAAGAAAAAAATATATATATGAACCCCAAATATTTTTTAATGTAAAGATTAAATGCTGTCATCCACTAAGTAAATGACAGCAATATTTAGTTTTGAGTAGAAAACATCTAGAAATTCATTAATATTATTTTCCCTTCTCAAAGATGTAAGATAACAAATTGCTACACTGGCACTGCTATTTAATCTTCTAAATTTTGGTCAGGACAAACTTGGAGGTTATATTAACTTTGTGATATATGTTATATTCAAAACAAAAAGTGGCTAGCAGCAATACAAATTCATTATCCATTATTAAATCAATGGTATTTCAACCAATAAGAAAAAAACCTACAAAAATTAAATCCACCATAGTGTTTTCTGTCTTGATTTACAGTGTACCACTCCTTACAAATCAGAGAGTAAGTGATTCATGTTTTACAAATTCTCCAAATCCTAACAAGATAAACTTCTTAAAAACTAAGTGTATCCCTCCTTAACATCTAATCCATCTGGTGCCTGAATCCCAGAAAGACTGGGGCCTGGGATGCCACAAAAAAGAATTCAGTTTTTCCTTACAAAAAAAAAAAAAGTGCTAGCTGCTATCGTTTCAGTACCAGTGTACTGAGCAATTCTGCTGAGCCTCCAGCCGCCATGTCATAAAGACCACGTCTTCGTCTCCTGCACTTCCATTTTTGCTTAGAACTTTAAAAACGTCTTTTCACTTCAGTACTTTGCTTTCTATTTGTTAACAATCTAATATTCACTACCATTTAGTCTTTTTTAATGAATTCATTATTATTTAATGAATTAATTAATTGTATTAAAATTAATAATCATTAATATATATTATTTCCATGTTCATTTCTCCCTCTGGGCTCCCATTCACCTGTGTCAACATACCTTGGCAGAACCCATCTAAACACATTGTTTCGGCAGGAAAAACAAGAAAAAGGAAAAGAAAAAACATCAAATGACTCTTAGGCTCTCTTATTCTCATTTGATTCTGTCTGATGTCTGTATTTTTATGTCTATATAATATCTCTGATAGCTATGTGATTAGTTTAACATTTGGGGAAAAAAATGACCATGAGCCTTTACCACCATTTTATGGTGAAGCAAAATTAGTTGTCAAATCACAGAATATCACAGCAAACTTTCAAGGTGTTAAAATACAGACTTTTCCAGGGCCTCTCTTTTCCACCTCAGCACGCATGTACTATGGAAGGATAGGCTGCCAGTCATTCCTGAATGATTTGTTATTCAATCATTTCCATGTCCTCACTCAAATATAATTTAAGTATTTTCAATGTGCTAAGCAACAAAAAGAATGACATAGTTTCTCCTTGCAAAACACATACGTTTTAGGAAAAGGGAGATAGCATGATATAAATGCCACAGTCCAAGGTTAAATACAAGTTCATGAAGAGAGGTGTCAATTTTCATGTAAAATTAGTCAATGGAGAGTTCACTTTGACTGAGATGATTAGGGAAAGCTTTGATGGAGAAGCAACACTCAATCCCTTTAAGAAGGGGAGGATTTTGAGAGGCAGATTAGGGAGGGAGGTGTTGTTGAGGAAAGCGTTAAAGGCATAAAAAAGGACATGAACAAAGTAAATTTGGTGTAGTAGAAATAGCATGGGACTGTGAGTCTGAGATGCAAGTTTGAGTGCAAGTACTTCCACTTACTAATAATCACACGGTCTTCAATGTCCACATCTGCATAATGTGAGTTGAACTAGATTATCTCCAAGGTTGCTATTGTGAATGGTATTGAATCTTTGATTTGACTCTCAGCTTTACTGTTATTGGTGTATAGAAATGTTACTGATTTGTGTACATTGATTTGTAACCTGAGACTTTGCTGAATTTATTTATCAATTCCAGGATCTCTTGGTGGAGTCTTTGGGGTTTTCCAGATATAAGATCATAACATCAAAAAAAAAAAAAAGCGATAATTTGACCTCCTCTTTCTCGATTTGAATATCCTTTATTTCTTTCTATTACCTGATTGCTCTGGAACTTCCAACACTATGTTGAATACAAGTGGTGAAAGTGGCACCCTTGTCTTATTCCAGTTCTTAGGGGGAATTCTTTCAACTTTTCCCCATTCAGTATGATGTTGGCTGTGGGTTTGTCATATATGGCTTTTATAATTTCAGATATGTTCCTTCTATGTCTAATTTATTGAGTGTTTTTATCTTGAATGAGTGCTGAATTTTGTCAAATGCTTTTTGTGCATCTGTTGTGATGATTGTGTGGTCTTTTTTTTTTGCATCTGTTTATGTGGTGAATCATATTTATTAATTTACTTACATTGAACCATCTTTTCATCACCAGGATGAAACCCACTTTGTTATGGTGTATTATTTTTTTGACATGCTGTTGAATTCAGTTTTCTAGGATTTTATTGAGAATTTTTGCATCTGTATTCATAAGAGATACTGGTCTGTAGTTTTCTTTTTTGTTGTGTCCTTTCCTGGCTTTGGTATGAAGTGATACTGGCTTTGTAGAATGAGTTAAGGAGTATTCTCTCCTTCTTGATGTTATGGAATAATTTCTGCAGTATGGATACCAGCTTTTCTTTGTAGGTCTGGTAAAATCTGGATGTGAATCTACAGGTCCATTGTTTATTGTGTTGGGAGACTTTCTATTACTGTTTCAATCTTGCTGCTCATTAATGGTCTGTTCAGGAGTTCTATTTCTTCCTGATTGAGCCTTGGGATGTTGTGTGCTTTCAGGAATTTGTCTATTTCCTCTACATTTTTCAATTTATGTGCATAGAGATTTTCATCATATTTACAGATGATATTTTGTATATCTATGGTATCAGTTGTAATCTCTCCTTTTTCATTTCTCATTGAGCTTACTTGGGTCCTTTCTCTTCTGTTTCTGGTTAATCTAACAAGAGGTCTATCAATTTTGTTTATCTTTTCAAAGAACCAACGTTTTGTTTCATTGACTCTTTGCATTTTTTGTTTGTTTGCTTTCCACTTCATTTAGTTCTGCTATGACATTAGTTATTTATTTTCTCCTGCTGGCTATTGGTTTGGTTTGCTCTTCCTTTTCTAGTTCCTTGAAATGTGTCATTAGATTCTAAATTTGTGACCTTTCTGTCTTTTTGATGTAGGAATTTAGGGCTATGAATTTTCCCATTAGGTCTGCTTCTGCTGAATCCTATAGATTTTGATAGCTTGTACCCCATTTGTCCTTCAGTTTAAGGAATCTTTTGATTTCCATCTAATTTCATTATTGACCCATAATTGTTCAGCAACAGGTTGTTTAATTTTGATTACTTTGTGTGGATTTGAGTGTTTCTCTTGCAATTGATTTCCAGTTTTATTTCACTATGGTCTGAGCAGATACCTGGTATGGTTTTATTTTTTTAAATTTTTGAGACATGTTTTGTGGCCTAAGATATGATCAAACTTGGAGAATTTTCCATGTGCTGAGGAGAAAAAAGCATATTCAGTAGTTTCTGTGTAAAATGTTCTGTAAAAGTCTGTTAGACACATTTCTTGTAGAATCCTATGTAAGTAGGTGTTTGTTTGTTTATTTTCTGCTTGGATGATCTGTCCAGTTCTATCAGTGGGGTATTGAAGTCTCCAGCAATTATCATGCTGTCATTTATCTCTTTACTTAGACCTAGTAGAATTTGCTTTATGAATCTGGATGCTCCTGTGTTAGGTGTACAAATGTTTAGAATTGCTATGTCTTCTTGTTGAATTGCTCCCTTACCGTTATACAATGACTATCTTTGTCATTTTTTACCATTGCTGCTTGAACATCAATTTTATCTGATATGAGAATGGTTCCACCTACTTTCTTTTGGTTTCTGTTTACATGGAATATTTTTTTCCATCCCTTCACCTTAAATCTGTATGAGTCCTTGTGGGTTAGATGTGTTTCCTGGAGACAATTGATGTTTGGCTTGTGTTTTTTCTTCCATCGGCCAGCCTATGTCTCTTGAGTGGGGCATTCAGACCATTCATGAAGATTGATAAAATTGATATGTGGGATGCTGTTCCATACATCCTCTTGGGTGGTACCTTATTGCTTTGTTTTACCTCTTGTGCTACTGTTTTATGAGCTCTACGCTTTACCTTTTGGTACTTTTACACTGGTGGGTGTCTGTTGTGCTGATCCATGTATAATGCAATTCTGAGTATTTCCCATTGGGCAGGTCTGGTCTTCACAAATTCTCTCAGTGTTTGTTTGTCTGGAAAACTCTTTATTTCTCCTTTATATCTGAAACTTATTTTTGGAGGATACAAAATTCTAAGCTGGCAGTTGTCCTGTTTAAGAAGACTGAAGATGAGGTGCCCCAATTCCTTCTGGCTTATAAGGTCTTCATTGAGAGGTCTGCGGTTAGCTTGATGGGTTTTCATTTGTAAGTTACTTGATATGTTCACCTCATGGCTCACAGGAGTTCCTCCTTCAGGTTGACTTTGGCCAGTCTGATGACTATGTGTCTTGATGATTGCCTCTTTGCAGTGAATCTCCCAGGTTTTCATTGAGTTTCTTGTACCTGAATGTCAAAATCTCTAGCAAGACCAGGGATGTTTTCTTCAATCATTCCCTCAAATAGGTTTTTCAGCCTTGTGCATTTTCTTCTTCACCCTCAGGGATGCATATGATTCTTATATTTGACCATTTTACATAATCCCATATTTCCTGTAGGCTTTGTTCAGTCCTCTTAAATCTTTCTTCTTTACTTTTGACTGCCTGAGTTAATTTGAAAATGTTGTCGTCAAGCTCCGAGATTCTTTCTTCTGCCTGATCTACTCTATTTTTACAACTTTCCACTGTGTTTTGTGTTTCCTTAAATGAATTTTTCATTTCCAGAAGTTTTATTTGATTTTTTTCTCAATATGATTATCTCTTTAGTGAATTTTGTATTCATTTCCTGAATTGTTTTTCTGATCTCTTTGAGTTGCTTTTCCATTTTCTCTTGGATGTGATTGTGCTTCCCATATAATTCATATCTAGAATTCTTTAACTGTCATTTCAATATTTTCATTTTGGTTGGTATCCATTGCTAGAGAGCTGGTGTTCCCCTTTGGTGATGTCTTTCACTCTGATTTCTCATACTTCCAGAGTTCTTGCTCTGATTCCTTCTCATCTGGAGGAGCTACTGCTTCTTATTTTTGAATTTTCTTTTGTTTAGCTAGGGCTCCCCCCTCACTTATAAGGGTGTATCTGTAGCGTATTTTAGGTATGAACCTTTGGCTTTGCTTCTGGGTGCTTTAATGGTGGTCTAGGTTCTGGATGGATGCCTTGCTTATAGATATTCTTAGTGCGATGGTTTTTTTCAGTTGCTAGTTGTTTGTAGGCTGTAACAGCAGTGAGCTATGTGTGTGGGAAGATTCCCTGTCTCTCATTGATGAGGGAGGATGAAGTTCTTTGCAATCCTTTCTCTTTTCCCAGCCCTGTCCTCTTCTTAACAGTGTGAACTGTATTGGCACACCCAGTTTAATCTCTGAGACTGTAGGTGGTGCCGTGTGTAAGAAGCAACCATAACCACACCCTGTGTGATTGAGTCAGTAAATGTAAAGGACTGTGCAAATTGACCCCTCTGTCAGTAGGTGGTCCTTGCCAGAAGAAACAAGCTATAGTGTTATTTTTGGGACCTGTAACTGACTCTAGCATATCAGGAGAAGTGCTCAAATGCCCAAGGTGGTGGGCAGGTCCCTGGAACTTCTAAGTGAGTCCTTATTTTCCACCATAGCAGGGGAAAGCGGGAGAGTGAGGCTGGATGGAGCTGGGTTTGGTGAGGATGTTCTCAGGCTCCACAAAAGCTGGTAAGGTAACTGCCTCAGCAAGAGTCAAATGTCCACTCCCAGGCTTCTGGAGAAAGCTACCAGGGAGGGACTAAAATGGCCCCACCCAGCCAGAAAGTCTGTTTGTGGAGGCAGGGCCATCTGAGATCCACAATCTAGCTGTCAGGAGTGGATTTCACTCTTCTCCCCACTGCCCTTCTTTGCAGTCTTTCTCTGGCATCTGATAACAGGCAGGAGCTCAAACTAGCTCAGCTCCCCATCAATGGCACTGTGGGCTGGAAGCTTCCCTGTGTAGGATTCCCACCCTGGAATGAGAGCACAGCCTTCCTGTGGGGGAATAAGTATTCTATAAATGTTCTGCAGCTTGGACCCACGTTGCACTCTCTTTTCAGTTCTGCCCATGAGGGCTCCCTCACCTCCTGAGATTAGTTCACAAATCTCACCTACATGCCCCCAACCAACACAATCCAGACCTAGGGATATAGGATCTGGCCTGCGAGCCTGTCCCAGGTCCCTGAGGATCAATCCCTGACTGTGCCATGGAGAAGTGTCCTGGTCCCAAGTTGCCTGTGAGGTGTGCAAGCAGGTTTGATGTCCCTTCACTTGAGGGTATGTCCTGCTCTGATGGAGCAGCTGGGCAAGTAGCACTAGGGAGAGTCAGTGAGCATGGAGCTCATAGTCTGAAGACCCCTTAGTCTGCTCCAGGTTTTTAAGAGGAAAGATTTGAGCCCCACTCTCTGTGAAAGCTTCATTGTTGTGGATGCACTAAGAGAGGAGAAACAGATGCTTCTGAGAGCCCCGGTTCAATTATCTTTCTCAGCAGTTATGGGTGGTGGAGGGGTAGGGGAGGAAAGGAGTCTGAATGGAGCAAAGCTAGCACACTGGTTATCTCTGTCCCTCTCTCTGGAAGGTAGCCTGCCAGAATGTCCAGGCTTTGGGGTCCCCAGCCATTGGCCCCTGTTGCTCCTGCAGTCTGGGCCAGGTTTGAGAAATGTTTGTGTGGGAACAAGTGAGATAAAAAACGAGGGGCTGAAGCCCCCTGGGGAGGACAAAGGTGCACTTTGGATGGAGAAGCAATATGGCACCTGCTGTCTCAGCTCAGGTCTGTGGTGACAGAAAGTGACCCCAAAGGGGCTGGCAGCCTGGTGCTTTGTCCTCAAGAAGCTCCCAGTTCATTGGTGTCAACAGCTTTTGGGTTCTTGAGGGTAAAAAGGCTCACCAGCAGCTCAGGAGCCTGCTGACTGCCAGACATGTGAGGGAAGGTGAAATAAACCACTCCACCTACCCTTTTCACTGGATTCCAAGCCTCTCAGGGATTGATCTCTGTTGATATCTTACTTCTTGTTCTGCTCTACAACTTCTTCCTGTAGAATTTCTGATAGTTTCTGACACTTTTCCCTAGAAATTACACCCAATTTATGTTTGTTTGTTTGTTATTTCTTTTTCATCTAAAACTTTTCCTTCTTTCTGAGATGATCTGGCAGCTGATGTCTCTGGTCAGCCATCTTGTCTCCATCTTCTCTATATCTATCCTTGATCTAACTTAAGCCAATCCTTTAGGTTGATGAAATGAGTACATAAACTACATCACTCTTTCTTGTGTTTAGGATCCCTTTTGCTTGAGAATTTTAATCAAAATTTCTATATAACCATATAGAAATGCTATATAACCAAGAATTTAGAAAAATTTTTCACTTAAAAGGTTAGCATGTTTGTGTTTCATGTATGAGCTATGTATTACAATGAGAACAATTTTTCAAAACAATGCTTTTATCAATTTATAGTAAAAACATCATGGATTTTTAATATTATAACCCATATTCATATTAGATGGCCCACATGAATGGTTTATTGAAAATAATAGTGATTTGTGATAGATCATACATGTAGCCTAAGACTGTTGAATATCACTCAATCTAAGTCAAGTATTAAAAAAAAAGCTATTATTCTTAATTTTCTTCTTAAATATTCATAAAATTTCATTTTTGCATAGTAAGTTTAAGTGTAACAACACTTGAACAGATCAAATCTGCATAATTAAATAAATTCAGCATAAATTGTGATGACTAATTGATTCTAATCTACTTCACTACAGCTGACCTTATTCAGTCATATAACAAGAAGCTTGTTAAACCCTGGTGGCCCACTACTTTGTCTTAACTAATTAGTTGAAAAGTAATTGCAAAAGTATGCTTGTAAAACTTTCCTCATTAGAATGGGATTGAGTCACGATTTGGCCTCCGGTTCTATGTTTGATGACAAGACTAACTGACCTCTTTGCAAAGTGGTTGGGGAACAAACCTTTCAAAATTAAAAAATAAAATTATAATATTTTTAATGAGAGTCTTATGAGATCAAGTGTGCTTACGGGGATAAAGTAAAAGAGTATGTGTAACTAGGACTGCCTCAGGCCATCTAGGCTGATGGTATATGCTACATGTCATCTCCTTAGTGCTTAGATGCTGTACTTAGAGTCTGTATCTTCTGGGGCAATATTGCATTATACAGTGTTATCTGGATATTTTATCTTTCTACAAAATAGATTAGACTACTACTGCTTTCATGGGATTATTTTAGAGGGTAGAAAAAATTCCTCCAAATTCTGATTTAACTGGTTTTAATTTCATTTGGTTAACTTAAGATCTTCGTTCCACTTAAAATCAGAGGCTGCCTAAGTTTGTGGGTTATGTAAAAGCAAGTTTTGATATAGCAGAGAGAATTTCAAGGGACTAAAAAAGGCATGAGGATTCCATTAAGAGCTGAAAATTAAAAGATACTGGATAAACAAGAGTGTTTAAGACATAATTGGTTTTAGAGGAATTCCTTTCCCCTATTGAGACCTAAATTCCTCTAAAACTGATTTATGTGATTAACTGTACGTCTTGGTAAATTCACTAAAAATCATTTAATTTTACACTTAAGATGGAGTAAAGGCAGGATATGTAAAGTATACTTCAATAAAGAAAAAAAAAAAAACACCAGAAATCAGAATGAAACAATCAATTAGGCATTTTAGGGTGCCTTAGTTAATAGGAGAGATCTGTATAGTATAAAACATTTTCTGTATTAATCTTTAAAATGCAAAATTCACATTAAATATTTTATATGTATTACCTTAAAAAAAAAAAGACACAATTGGCACATTTCACAATCCCACCTGAGGTCAGCTAGGTGTACCTATTCAAATATCAAGGACAAGGTATACATTTGCTGCCAGACGTTTTTGATGGGTTATTCTCTCCTAATAATTTATGAGTTATTTGATGGATTAATTTCTTCAAAAAAATTATTTAGCATATATATTTACAAACAACTTTCAATTCATTTTTATTAGCAGGAATTTATAACAAACATCAAAGGTACTGAATATCATACAAGCACCTTAAGATTGAGAACTGAGAGAAGCAAATTCAAGTGGCCTTCCCAATATATTGTAAAACTCAAAGTTAATGAATTAGTGTTGAAATCATCAAGGAAATGTTTAATGTTTACTTACTCATGATTTACCAATCTCTCTCATTGTCTATGAGCCAGTGGTTTGGCAGGTAGAATATATGAAGAAGGTCCTCTACCACATTCTCTGTGTTCTATTTGACTTCTCTTTAAAATTTATCTTGAAATATTATACAAGTTCAAGAGATCTGTTGTACAACATGGTGACTATAGTTCACAATATATTGTATTGAAAAATTCTGAGTGAGGTCTCACCACAAAAATGATAACTATGTGAAATAATACATATGTTAATTTGCTGGATTTAGCCATTCTGCAATGTATATATTCTTCAAAACACCATAGTGTTCTTAAGAATTACATACAATGTTGTCTGTCAATTTTAAAATAAACAAGTAAAAGAAATCACAATTTTCCTTTTCACATCTTTTAATTACAACTTCTATATCAGCATCTTGCAAAATAAATTTCATATTCTTTAACAACTAAAAATAGACTATGCACTTTAAGTATGAACTTATTGAACTCATATCAACCTTTTGTTTTATAAAGAGGCCAAGGCCTCCACTATGTTACCTAGTGGAGAAGAATGTAATTCATTCCACTTACCTTAATGTTAAAGTTCAGCAGCTACAGAGAGCCATACTAAATTGCAACTGTTTTGATGATTGCCTATAAGTCTCACTCTGATTTATTGACATAATGGTTTATAGAATTCAAGTGATTTGATTCACACAGTAGAAAGGTGTTATGTATTAAATTATCATGATGACCTATGTTTCCTAAGTGAATTAATCAGGAAAAAATATCTGCAAAAGTCAAACATTCTATGACTCTGGGTTTCAATTTCAGCTATTTAAAAATTGACAGACTGAGAGAGAAAAATGCTTTAGCCAGACACAGTCAATAAGCAACCAATCTGCTAGGTAAAGACAATCTACTTACCTGATAGTTCGTTCTGACTCTTCTTGTCCCTTAAGCAGTCATACCTTTATCTAAGCAGATACTTATTATTAATATTACATCAATGACTAGAAAATTGACCCTATACACACATCAAAATAAAAAGTTAAAACTTTGTGATTTTTTTTAAAGAATTAGAAACAGTAAAAATGGATAGTTAGAATACCACATACTATTTTAAACACAGCATCTTACATATACCCTTAAAATCACCTAGGAACTAGTTTTAAAATATAGCAAGATCAAGAAAATGTAAGCTTAATGTGCTATTTCTTTTTATGTAGGACTATATTTCCTTTAAGCAAGTTACTCATTACTTAATAGTATGCACTCTTTAAGTTCAATAATTAAAGGATAATGATTTAAGCTTTTGAAAAATTAAAATGTTGTTCTCTAAGAGTTAAATATGAGGCCAAAATCAGCTATATTTAATTTCCCACTTCCCATTCTAGACTATTCTCAGACATATGCCAAATTAGCTCTTCTAAGTTTGTTCCTTATTTAAATTAGAGATGTGGCAAGGTATATACTGTGAAGTGAGAGAGGAACTAGCCTCAGCACAAGGAAAGAATGATGCTTAAGTATCTGACATTTTTCTTTATAACCATTCACCCTTCCTGTAACTGGCTTTACATTATTTTTTAATACAAATTTGTATGAAAAGTAAAAAGACATAAAGGCTAAAAAGGGTCTACAATGTATAATCATATTAATCTAATTATGGCATTTTAGATTTATTATGGTGAATTACGTTATTCTGTTTATATATAAGGATTTTGAACAATCTGATATTAATCATCTGGAAAATTGGAAAATAAACAGAAAAGCAATAAAAAATAGATTTCACTGTGAATAAATAGTAAATAATAAATGATTTTAAACTAACCATTAGTACATAAAAGTGTATTATAAGTATTTTACTATTTGCCTTTATTTCACATAGATGATCAAAAAATGAGTTCAAAATGAAGGAGAACCTATATCTCAGTCAGAAAAAAATTTCATTTCCTGTTAGAATCTTATTCTTTTTTTTTTTTTTAAATACTTAACAAAGAGAACTGCTTTATTTGTAAATTCGAGAAAATGGAGCAAATTTCTATAGCAATACAGCAGATCAGTAGGCATAACATCACATTGCTCTGGAAGCAATCTGTATATCCATCTATTCCTTTGTTATTGTTAAGATTGCTTTTTTTTTTTATTGGGGGAAAACTACAAAGCATGTACAGTACAATGTTTACAGTCACAATTTGTAGTGAGCTGATTTCCCAAAATATATTACCACTCAAGTTGACTTATCTTGTTACATTCAAAAATCTACTCTGTCAAAGTAGTCCATAGAGTACATACATAGTGCTCCAACTGCATCTACGTACAACCAACACTCCATTTTAAGTGTACAATTAAATGATTTTCAGTGAATTTACCAA
>CAUYRT010097942.1:0-28455 GCA_963574885.1 Lepilemur ruficaudatus
AGTTGTTCAATTAATTTCTTTCTATTTTAGTAGAGACGGGTTCTCGCTCTTGCTCAGGCTGGTTTTGAACTCCTGACCTTGAGCAATCCGCCCGCCTCGGCCTCCCAGAGTGCTAGGATTACAGGCGTGAGCCACCGTGCCTGGCCTAGAATTATTCCTTTTACTATTATTCAGTTGTTACATATCTGTCATTTGGTAAAAACCAAACTAAACACACACACACACACACACACACACACACACACACACACACAAAAGCTACGCCTATAATTCCTGGCCCTGTGAATTCCCCAAGTTTTTTTTAGATCCATTTCATTATTTTGAGTGGCCATTCAAAGTGGCTTTGGGCCAGTTAATAATAGGTCAGATCAAGGATATCACATGGTTGGTTTAAAATTCACTTGGAATCTAACAAATCTAACAAGAGATGGCTGGACTTAAGACAAACATGAAAGACCAAATTTAGCTGTTGTCGGTATAGGACTGTCGACACTGTTGGAATAGGAAGTTAAATTTTCTTAAATTATTCAAAGAACAGAAGGACCCCAAACAATTTTTGTCTGTTCATAAATTTGTAAGTGCCAAGCAGAAATTAAGAAATTAAAAGATTAAGAAAAAACCACAGGGATAATAAAGACTGGCAAACAGGAGAAAGCAGCCATAGTAAAACTCAAGCTGATGGAGACTTTGCAAGAATGCTAGCCCACAGTTTCCAAATCACTTGATTGTTTTTCAATTACGGCTAAAAATCCAGAATTGTTACAGAATGTTAAGAGTTGAATCGTGTTTGCTTCCTCCCCTCAATTCATATATTGATATCTTCATCCCCACTACTTCAAAATGTGGATTTATCTGGAGACAGCATCTTTATAGAGGAAATCAAATTAAAATAAAGTCGTTAAAGTTGGCTGTAATCCACTATGACTGATGTCCCTATATAAAAAGGAGAAATTGGGACACAGAAACACGCATAAAAAGAAAATGATGTGAAGATACATAGGGAGAAGAGGACAAGGAGAAAGGCCTGGAACAGATCCTTCCTGCAGAATCCTCAGAAGGAACCAACTCTGTAAAACACCTCCATTTTGGCCTCCTAGCTTCCAAGAGTCACACATTAATTTTCTGTTGTTTAGGCCACACAGTTTGTGGTACTTTGTTACAGCTATCTGTACAACTAATAAAAAAGTCTCCCTGGTTTTAAAATCTTGGCAATCTATTGAATTAAAACTAAAAGTTGGAAACAAAACATATCTCCATCCTTTCTCCTTTAGACTCAGAATTCCAGACTATTTCTTTTAAACAAATTTACTGTCAAGGGCAAAGGGCCAGGTACATTTGTCATTCGAGGCGTTCAAAGCAATAATTGAACATTTGGGGATATGTATATGTGTTCAGGATTTGTTTCAACCAGCGTTGCTGGGTAGTAAACCTTGCTAATGATTGCTAATCCTTCCTGTATGTCTGAAATTCAATTTGTCCAAAGAGAACATTCAGTTGTTTGGAAAATCATCATACTGGATGAAACATTTGTATTTATCAAGGTTTAATTATTATTTTTTTACCAGACCATCTCAATGGCCTGATGCCAAACTCTAGTCCAGCATCTAGTCAAGGGAGCAGATCATGACCAATTGTGTGTAATCACTTACCAGTGGTTGTGAATACAGCAGCTAATCTGACTTTCATGGACTGCTCTCCACAATAATTAAATTCATTGGTAAATACAGATAATTTTTGGGCCAAATGAGGTAATTCCACAAATTTATATACTTTATTCGTTGAGTTATTGAAGAAAAATAAGAGAACTCAAAAATGTAAAGTTTTTTTAAGTCTTATGACAACTTTATTCAATATCAAAAATTAATGCAAATCTGACACAGTAGAAAAATGAGGATGGTTGCAGACAGCAAACAGAATGCTTTAAAGATATGATTAATCATTCAAATATTAATATTACTCTTTGCCCTATTTAAGTTCCAAATTATTTAACAATATAGTCTTATTGGTTGTATTAGTTAAATACAAATTGAAACCAACTGATCCATGCTGCTGGCAATTGTAAATACTCCATAATCACAAATGAGCATTTTGATTAAAACGACTGTTTTGTCTTTCTATTTTTAAACACCAAATTGGATCTTAAATCAGCATGTGCTATAATAATAAAATTAAGAAAAAAGTATGGCTTATATTTCATATGCTAAGGAATTTTTTCACTGAAAAAAGTATTTTGATGATATATGATCAGATTAGTTAGATAAAACATTACTTTGAATGTATGCCTCATTTTTCCCAACCTGAGAAATTAAGAATTTGGACTATATAAATTATAAGGGTCATTCTTACTCTAAGGGCCAAAAAGAAAGGAAGGTAAGGAAGGAAGAGGAAAGGAGGAAAGGAAAGAAAGAAAAAAAAAAAAAAGAAAAAGCGGGTACAAATTTTTTTTCCTCTAGTTGTCTGAGATCAGTTTTAGTTCATAGTTAGAAAGGGAATATATGGACTATATGGAAAACAAGAAAGCAATATTCATATATATTCCAATGTTCTTTGTAGTATTGTTTTCTTTCCAGTCTTTTTGCTAATGGAAAAATGTATCTAGAGTACACATTCAAAGACGATACAACCTGATTTTTCCTATATTTTAAATTAATGAGCATTTATTGAGAGGATTCTTAAATTTTTTTTAGAGAGAAAATACCTACAGACTTCAACATATACCTTGGAAAACTGGCATCAAGACCAAGGACATGTCACTCGTAAAACAAACTCTGACTAACTACTGTTTCTATTTGTTAATAATAAAGGGTCATTGTGCAATACATATAAACAAGCTCATGGCTTAGGCAGTGGGAAGTCCTATGAGGATATGAGGGAATAATGTAGAATTTATTCTGCTTTGAAGATGCTTGTAACTCAGGAAAACAGCCTGTGAGTAAAATGTGCCTCTGGAGATACAAACATACACATTTTAATTACAATTGGCTACACTGCAAAAACCCTGACTTTTAAAGAAAGAATGATGCCCTTCAATTGTCTAGAGAGTTTCTGTAAATGTCTGCCACATCCCTGGCATCCCATAGAGCCTATGCTCTGCTGGGCATAATTCCTGGTGACAGACTCATGATTTTTCTCCCCATGCCACCTGCTGATGACCCTTCCCCAAATTCTAAGCTGTGTATTTGCCAGTACATTTATAGGATAAACATATATCAGAGCAAAGAGAAAGTACAGGGCTTAGACAACATGATTTATTTTTGAATTATACGATTCAATTGTGATTAATATATGTGCAGCAGCTGGATTTTAATATAAAATACAATTTTAACCTAAGAGTTCTATTAACCAAAGATCCATGATGGCATTAAATACAATTTTTCATTCAGGGAAGTGAAGTCTTATTTATAGAATAGAGTTGATCACTTGTGAATGTATGTTGCAAATATCTTGGACAGCATTTAATAATTAAGGCAGGCAGTTTTTCTAATTTTCATAAGCTGCTGTGATGTATATTACCACAGTACTTTTTTTTTCCTTCAAGTGATAAATTAGCTCAAGATAAATATGACTCTGTTGTATAATTTCTTTCTTCTGTTTACCAACTGCCCTTCACCAACTGGATTTTAGAACATCCAATCCACTCATACAATTAGGCAGGTTAAAGCCACAGGAAACCCAATAGCATCCTGAGAGATGACAACATTAACCAGCAGTTATAACCATCACAGGTATTGAGCTGTAACCATGGGGAATTCATTTTTCCAAATGCAACATAGACTACTTAACACTTCCAGATAACAACAGATAGGTGATAAATGAATTTTATTGTAATTTACAATACATATTGCCACTGGGAACTCAGTTTTATCATATTAATATTTGTAAATATATTTCATTTTTTTATTTGTGTTAGTTACTAAAGTGCTAATATCAGCCATACTGATTTCTCTTTCAAATCCAGAAAAATGATTCATTTTAAAATGACATACAACTACAGGAAAAGTAGTTACTATACTTTTTATTTTATAAGTTACTGTCAAATACCCATCTATTTTATGACATCTTTTGCTTTGATGACTCAGACAGTAAAGATGGTGGGGAAGAGTGTTTTATGGGATTAATATTTATAAGGTAAAAATATCTATGTTTCCAAATAAGAATCACCTTGAGAACTTAAAAAAGTAGACTTGGAAACCCCAACTGCAGATAGTCTATACTTTAGTGGTTCTGGCTGAAGTGCCACCCAAGAAGCTAATTAGTAACCTCCCATTCTACAGGATGAATCTGTTAAAAACTCTCCAGAGGGGTTTGGGGTAGGGAACACCATGGAAAACATTGGAAGCATTAATACAATCTAATCAAATAATTCAATCATTAATTTATTCTTCTAAACATTAATTTAATACAGTTATTAAATGCCTGTGATCTGTAGCTCAGTGAAGTTTCCATATTTCTATAATATTTCTGTTGAAAGAGAGAAAGGGTATGATCTCCTTATTCTTAAATTAAAACCCAGAGGTTGGGTGGATTTATCTAACACAGGACTAGTTATCTCTAAACCCCAAAATGCAACTTTAGTTAATAAATTTCTGACTTTATTTAAGACTTGTTAGATAGAAAATAAAAATTCTCCTTCTGTCCATATATATATATATATATATATGCACAAATAGGCTCAGAATTTTAAATTAAGTAAGTGTTAAACTAAATAGAGCATGAAGATGCCTTGTATGGTTTAGGCCTTTAAATATATTTCACTTTTTATTATAAGAAAAGTTCCTTAACCCAGGAAAATAGACAAGAAAATCAGAGATTTGCTTTTTATAAGGGGCTCTTCAATGTTTTATATTAAAAATATATTCTCATATCACCTTCTTTGATTTGCTTTTTTAAGTTGAAAGAGATTAAAGTTATGGTCTCTACAGATAGACTGGAAGATTTAAAATGATTCTCTTTCTAAGACTAGAGTAATATCCTGAAAAATAGAAGTAGAGAAGAACTTGTGCTATTTTTTAAAGCAAGCAAACAAATAAAAAACAATCGGAAACCAGAAAAACAGAAATGTACTAAATTTTGTACATTTTCCAGCCATGTTTAAAAAAACAGATTGTATTAAATTTTTATTTAGTAAAAGCATACTTAATAATTCCAGTCACAAAAATGTGTGCAAATACCCATCTATTTTAAATGAGGATAGTTTCCTCTTACCTATGATATTCAGAAAACTATTTTGCCACATTTATCAAGGGAACATTTCTGTTAAGAAGTGGTGGTTTTTGATCTCATGCTAAGAGTTTTCTGGTTTCAGGCTGGCTGACTTTTTTTTTTAAATAGCAAATTCAACACATTATTCCTTATCTGAGTATTAGAAACAAAATACGTATATACAGAGACATGGAATCATCCAATCTATTGCATTTACTAAGGGTATAAAAGCACTGGTGGGAGCTAATTGAGTTCATGCTGAGTAATTATCAATGGAAATGAGTTTGGCCATTTTCTTTTGCATTGGAAAGTTTAAACAGTATTATTGAGTAAATATTGATGCTGTATTTGTGCATTCATTAAAATGCAAAAGCTTCTCATTTTAATTCATAGGGCCTGGGTTAGAAGAAGGAAAGGATTAGATGGAAATACCCTGCAGCATAAATGCATTCATGGATTGGATAAATTATCTTTAAGTAGAATCAGGTTTGCAAAGGAATCTCCATATACTCTTAGTTGCTCTTAAAAGGATTTGATCATTTTGGGATGAAAGAACCAATCCTTGATTGAACATGATTAGGAATAGCATCAGCTAGTAATTTCTTATTGCACAAATTATTTCATGGCATAATTTACAGATTATATCTTACAGATTGATTATTTGTCTTTTAGATAGATAGCTGCAATAATGACCCACTCTTATTTTAACAGTGCTTGTGAATTCTCTTACTTTTTTTTTTTAAAAGTTTACTCTTTAAATCTAAAACCATAGTATTAAAGTTGCCTTTTCAAAATGTTGCTGTCTACTAGCACTGCTTTTACAATACTTTTTAATATTGCATAAGCATAACTGCATTCATTTTAAAAGCTATTTGGAATCAAATTCATATTATACTCATCCTCTTAGAGGAAAAAGTAGGTACTATCTAAAATATGGTTAGACGAATAGAACTTTTTCAGAAAATGCCTTGGACTACATAAAAAAGAATATTGTATTGAAGGAAATTATATGTTTAGAATAATACCCTCTAAGCCCAAAGCTATCTTTAAAATGAGTGGGACTGAGAGGTGGCAGTCTCTTTCTTTGTAAATATTCCCCAAAAGGGAGAGATTTTTAATATTTTTGCACTAACAAGGTGACATGAGGGTTGTTAAAAATATAAAAATATTTTGAGAGTAAAAGCATGGATGTGAAACTTAGAGAAATTTGTGGCAGGGCCACTCTATTGTGTTTGCCTTTCTATTACGCAGTAGCCTAGGTTCTGGTACCAAACATGCATCCCATGCTAGATTTTTATCCCCTCTGCTTGTGCTGTGCGTCCAGTTCATATATAGCCTTGTTAAAAAGCTAGGGTGAAGTGTTTCTCAGTGAAAAATAGCAGATGTGACATTTATCTCCTGTGCCATCATCCATCAATGTAAATTTGGAAATTAGGAAATGGGTCTGTCCAGGAGTGACTCTACATCATTTAGTGGACACTAATTCCTTTCAAACTCTTTCTTGTCTTATCCTAACTTGAGTACATGCTGACCACATCTCTTGAGGAAGTATAGTGACGCTCTTGACAAATGGAGATGAAGAATTATCTTGCAGTTTGAGAAGAAATGTGAACAGGTACATGGTTAGTTGGGCAAATGATAAAGGAGGCAAAGGAAAAATACTTGCTATCTGCTACACTTTTAGGAATCTTTCCATTTCTACAACACTTTGGAAGGTTTCTGATTGACAGAAACTTTTCTTTTTGTGGATATCATCTCTTTATGTTCCTCAAAATAAGTGTCCTAGTAGTACACTTGGGCAAACCAGCCCTGTTTCACCGATAGTCATATACAGCCCAGATGGAAGAAGTATTATTAATATTATTCCTTTTATTCTCTTCATATTTCTTATATGGATTGTAAAATTCCAGTCTTAAATTGCCACCACATAAATTGTCACTCTATGTCTCAGTTTTAATTTAGCTAGCATGTATTACTTGCTGGCCAATTTGCCAAGTTCTATGTTAGACCCAAGTATAAAATTCTCATTTTCAAGACTTTTGTAGTCCAAAATAGTGCAGCACGACAATTCCTAAGTAACCATCATGAAAGAAAAATGTCATCAGCCATTCCCCAATCATATTGTGTACTAGATGTTGGAAATACAGAGGTATAAAATATATGGACCTTGCCTTTGAGGCTATGAGGAATGATGCATACTCAAAAACCAAAGATTTTAGCCTAATAGCCTTGAGACCAAGGTATTCTTACAAGCCAAGAATTTTAATAAAATCTTATACATAACTCTTTTATTGCAAGATTATGTCTTACTTTTGTCAGGTTAAAATGTTTTTGTGTGTATGCAATGAAAGTGATAGAAGATGGTAGAATTGTTGTTTATTTTACTCTTAATGTTCTTACCAAGAAAAATAAAAGTGAACAACCACATGTCTGTTCCTTAAACGGAACATAAACTTATACATAGTATAAAAGGCATGTAAATATTTCAACAGGATCTTGAAAGAGGGATAGAACATGGACATGGAGAGATATAATGAATTGGAAGAAACATATTTCTGATGAAGTAAAGCCCATGGACAGTGGTATACAACTGGAAAAGAACAGGGAATGATTAGACAGCAAACTAAATTGGCTGGAGATCTGGCAGTTTGACAAACACTGTATATCTAATAGGTTATAGATAATATCTATAAAGTATTGAGTATTTGCTGTGTGCAAGGAAATGTGTCAAACCCTCCTATAGTTATTAGGTCATTTAATCCTTACAAAATATTATATAATAATTATTACTATGGAGATTTTACAGTCGAAGTTGAGGCTCATAGCTTAATTGTAGATCTTGCTCTTCACTTTGATTATTAATACAATTGGCCAGTGGGATGAGAGGGGCTAGGTATTGGAAGCATTTAATGCCATGTTAAGGACCTGGTACTTTTTTCATTAGACAGTGTGAATTTATTGAAAGCCTTCTGGTTTGTTTGCTTTTGTTCTTTGAAAGGAAATTAATATTTAATTAATATCCAACTTCATGAACTATGATAAAGCCATGTTATTTTAACATATCTACCATTTTATAATATGAGTATGATGATTAACACTTAGTAGTAGAATTTCTTGATTTATAAAAGAATGTTGAATAATATCTTTTTGCATAGCTCTTCTTTTTCCAACATACTTTCAAATGCCAGAGAGACTTCTCCTCGTTAGCCACAATATTTCTTACATGCCATTATTCAGTTTGATGCTTTTAAATACAATCTAACTGCACATTGCTCTTAAATTTATATTTCTAGTCTTAACCCCTCACCTGAACTCCATTATATCCAACTGACTAATTGATATGCCCACTTGAATATGTAACAAGAATTTCATACCCTTGATAGACAATATTTTTCAAATTAAGTTGCTGTCATGCCATCACAGTTATTAAATATTAAATAAGATACTCTTTCCACACAGTTGAAATGTCCTATTTGCATACATTAACTTCCTCTATGGACTTAGATCTGTTTCTTGACCTTTCTTCTCTTCCTGTTCCTATGTCAGTATCATCCTATTTTGATTTTCCAGGAGATTTACAGTGTCTGTTTTGGTCACCAGCATTCTAAGATGATCACCCAGAGATTCTCACCCTTATATAATATATTTCCCTTCCTTTGAATCGTGTGAAATGTGTGAACATGAAGAGATATTACTCCGTGATTATGTTACCTTGTATGGTATAGTTGACTTTAAGAAAGGGAGATTATTCAGCGTGGACATAATCTTGTCACAGGAGCCCATTAAAAGCAGAAAGTTTCCTCTGGCTGGTGGCAAAAAAGAAAGTTAGAGGAATTCGAAGTCTGAGAGTATTTGGACACCAGGATGTTCTCCATTGCTGAGATGTAAGGGGCAATGAGCTAAGAGCCTCAGTGGCCTCTACGAACTGAGAGTGCTCCCCAGCTCACAGGGGACTTCAGTCCTATAACTATGAAGAACAGAATTCTGCCAATAGCAAGCATGAGCCTAGAAAAGACCACAAGCTCCAAATGAGACTGTAGAAAGCTGAGCTCTTTGATTTGAGCACTATGATGCCCTGAGCAGAGAACCCAATTACACAGTGCTGGACTTCTAACCTAAAGAACTGTGAGATAATAAGTGGGTGTTGTTTTAATCAGCTAAATTTATGTTAATTTGTAACAGCATAGTAAATTAATACACTGGTAGAGGAAGTTTCTTTTATACTATTGATATATTTTTTTTCTTGTGGGTATTTTTTATTGAAAGATCTTTTCCCTTCAATAATGAACATTTTACATTGAAACTTTATACAGCCAAAATCTCAAAATAATATTAAAATCACACTAACATATTTTCATTAAGTCTACTTAATCTTTATTGTTGGGAAAAATATTGCAAGACACTTTAATATTTCTGTTTTAAAATAAGCAAACTAAACGTCACAAGAAGAGACAATACATACTATGCATTTGCAGTAACTGGCTAAAATGATAATAGTAATAATGTTTGTGTAAGAAACAATTGCACTTGAAAAATTAAAAATACACTATTGATATTTTTTAAAAACATTTCTCAGCACTTTTTTGTTCATACATCCTTCTGACTTCATTTTAAAATCATTTTCTTGTTCCCAAAACAAAAGCAATAAAAACAATAATGAAAAACTTTAGAATTGCCATATATTAATTTTCAGAAATTTTTAAAATTCTTTCAAGAAAATGAAACTTATCTCTGCTTACTCAAGCCTTTTTATTCTCATTTTAATTTTCTAAGAATTGTTATATAATTTTATGTAGCTAATTGTTATTAAGTTTATTTTCAGGATAAGTACATTTTTATTAGAATTTTCAGGATATTTTATATTTTGAAAATTATTACTGCTAAGAACATGATTTTTTCAATATTATCATCTTCAGTGAAAGTGTATTTTCTTCTTTTTAGATGAATCCTTTCAAATATTTAATTCTCTTGGCAAATTGTATTAGCTAAGCACTTCAAAATAATGTTCAATCACATCGAAACATTATTTTACAATTGTAATGGTATGGTCATCATTTTACTTTATGAAGGTTAGTTTGTCTCAGTACATGGGATAAATTGAAAGAGGAGCAAATTTAATGGCATCAGGAAGAACAGTTAGGAACACTCATACACTGCCGGTGGGACTGCAAACTAGTACAACCTCTATGGAGATACCTCAAAGAGCTACATGTAGAACTACCATTTGATCCAGCAATCTCATTACTGGGCATCTGCCCAGAGGAAAAGAAGACATCTGCACTTAAATGTTTATAGCAGCACAATTCACAATTGCAAAGAGGTGGAAATAAACCAAGTGCCCATCAATACATGAGTGGATTAATAAAATGTAGTATATGTATACCATGGAAACTACTCAGCCATAAAAAAATGGTGAACTAATACCTTTTGTGACAACCTGGAGGAAGTGGAGACCATTCTTCTAAGTGAAGTATCCCAAGAATGAAAAGACAAATGCCACAGGTACCCACTATTAAATTAGAACTAATTGTTCAACACTCATGGGCACATATGGAAGTAAAACTCAATGGAAACAGAACAGATGGGAGGGGGAGGAGGGGGCAGGTAAACTCACAACTAACGGGTACGACGCACACTATCTGGGTGATGGGCACAGTTTTAACTATAATTCAAACTGTACAAAAGCAATTCATATAACCAAAACGTTTGTACCCCTGTAACGTTCTGAAATAATAATTAAAAAATAAATAAATAATAAATAAATAAATAAAATAATAAAAAGATTAAAAAAAAGAACTTCACTTAACACTTCTTGCAATGAAGGTTTGCTGGCAACAGCTTCCCTCAAATTTTGTTTGTCTGAGAAACTCTCTATTTCTTCTTCACTTTTAAAGAATAATTTTGCAAGGTACAGAATTCTAGGTTGGTGTATTTTTTTTCTCAACATTTCAAATATTTCACTTCACTCTCTTCTTGCTCGTATGGTTTCTGAAGAGAAGTTAGATGTAGTTCTTATCTTTGCTAGTCTATAGGTAAGGTTCCCCCCCTCAACCTCTGTCTTCTTTCAAGGTTTTTTTACCTTTGTTTTTTATTTTGATGTTTAAATACGATATGCTTAAGTGCTCTGTGTGTGTGTGTGTGTGTGTGTGTCTGTGTGTCTATGTGTTTTCACAGTTATTCTGCTTGTTCTTAGGCCTCCCTGGGTCTGTGGTTCGGTGTCTGAGAGTAGGGGAAATTCTGTCATTGCTTCAAATATTGATTCTGTTCCTTTCTCTTTTGTCTCCTGGCATTCCCATTAGAAGTATTTGTACATTTTATAGTTGCCCCACCATTCTGGGATATTCTATTCTGTTTTTTAAAGTCTTTTTTCTCCTTGCTTTTCAGTCTGATAAGTTTCTGGTGTCATATCTTCAAGTTCAGAGATCCTTTCCTCAGCTGTGTCCAGTCTATTAATGAACTTATCAAAGGGATTCTTCATTACTTTTACAGTGTTTTTGATCTCCAGCATTTTTTATTCCTTCTTAGAATTTCCATTCCTCTGCTTACATTATGTATTTGTTCTTTCACATTGCCTGCCTTTTCTGTTAAAGCCTTGGCATAGTAATCATAGCTAAAAAAAATTTCCTGGTCTGATCATTCCCACATTACAACCATACATAACTCTGGTTCTGATGCTTGTTCAGTCTCTTCAAACTGTGCTCTTTGCCTTTTAGTATGCCTTGTAATTTTTTGCTGCAAGGTGGACATAATGTACTGGGTAAAAGGGACTGTGGTAATGGGCCTTTAGTAATGTAGTGGTGAGGTGTTGAGGGAGGAGAAGTGATCTGCAGTCTTGTGATTAGGTCTCAGTCTTTTTGAGCCTGTGTCCCAAACGGTGAACTTCACCAGTGCTTCCCAGTGGGGCAGGATGGCTAGAGGGGGCCGGAGGTGGGTGTGTGCTTTCCACCAGGTTGATCAGGCTCTGATAGAGCCCCATCAGGTTAGGCTCTGGTAAATTAATTTCTCATGAGGGTAGGTCTCATTAAGAACAGAGTGCTCTGATGTATTTCAAAACGGATCCTTCCCTCTCCCCCTCCCCGAAAGCAGGTGATTTTTCTCAAACAGTCACTGTGAGGACCTGGCAGAGCTTCTGGAGATATTAAATAACGAAACTTACCAAAGTGTGCATCCCCACCCTAAACCCCATGCTCCCACGACTGAGTCCTCTGCATTTTTTACCTCTCAGACTTGTCCACACTGAGCCTTCAGCAGTTTGTCAGTTACGGTTTAGGTTTTCTTACCCCAGCACTGGTTCCTGCAGGGCTTTCTGCTTGAGAGTTTCTGCTCTGGCAAGCTGTGATTCCCTGTGTTCACCCTCTTTCTGTTTTTGGAGCAGCATTTAGCCCTGTGACCTCACTTCTCTGACAGATCTAAGAAGAGTTGCTGACTTTTCAATTTATTTTTCCTTGTTCTGTTCTACTTTTTAATTCCACGTATTCCTTTTGTTGCAAGGCGAAGGAAGCCCCTCACGAGGCCGAGATGGCATTCACAGCGGGCCGTCCCGGCGAGCAGAGACCCGTGGCGGGCGCTGCAGGAGACGCGGGCGGCCGCGACGGCGGGGATTCTGATTGCTGAGGATTCTGATTGCTGAGCTGGTGCCGTGCTGGATCCCCTTCTTCCTGGCGGAGCTCGTCAGCACGCTCTGCGCCCGCAGCCTGCCCCCCATCTGGAAAAGCATAGTCCTGTGGGTGGGCTACTCCAACTCTTTCTTCAACCCCCCGATTTACACGGCTTTTAACAAGAACTACAACGATGCCTTCAAGAGCCTCTTCACCAAGCAGAGATAGAAACGGGTTGGAAAGAGTTGTGAGGAGGGGGGACCTTGTATTTCTCTCCTTCACCAGTGTTCCAGCGCCCCTCCCTCCACAGCTGGGCACTAATGATGTTTTGAGAGCCATCCCAGGGGCCTGGGCTGTCAAGCAGCTGTGCCAAAGGCTCTCAAGGACACAGCCTGTATGAGGCAATCGAGTGACTACACAACCTCCCAAGTACATGGCAGACATTACTAATCCATCACAGCACAGTCTCCCCACTGAGCAGCAACTCTGACTCAGAGTCCTTTTCAGGACAGCACTTTAGGCTGTTACTGCTAATTGATTAGAATTGACACAATAGTTGAAGCTGCATTTGCCTTTCCGTTGTCAGTACCATAGTCCTCAGGACGGGTCTCTAACCACAGGGCTCCAGTGGTCTGTTTTGCGGCCCACTCAGGACACTGTCTCTTTTGTGAAAGAGCCCTCCCACACCCTTTATCCATCAACTCCTGTCTTCCCCAGCCTCTTACACTTCCTCAAGGTGGCAGTGTCTCCCAATTTGTGACACGAGAATCACCTGAAGTTTTGTTAAAATGTGTTCAGTGCAACCCATAGCTACTGAATCAGACTCTCAAAGAGGAGGTCTGATAATCTACGTTTTAAGTTCCCTAGATGATTTTTTTTTTTTAAATCAGTGAGAGATATGCTTCTGGATACTTGGGTTGCTCTGTAGACCAATTAAACTGGCATCCCTGGGAGTGCAACTCAGGCGGCAGTGCTTCCTAAAATTTGCCAGGAGATTCCAATATGTAGCCAGCGTCGAGAACCCCTGGTGAAGTTTTTCTCTGCTTTATTTTAACCACATGGGAGAGCAGCTATGAGAAATTTTTCTCATTACTTCATCATACTGATTTGTATGTATAATAAAAATACTTTTGAGACATTCATTTCTAGGCTCAGAATCGTTCTTATTTATGGTGCAGACACATGTGTATGACATTGAGATGGAAAAAACGATGCGTACCAACAACCCCCCCCCCAACTGCTATAGTGGCTCTTGGTCTTCCAGAAAATATTAAATGCTGCCGAGGTATATAGGAATTTGTATCTACCTTGGTCATATCTACCTAATTTTGGAGGTGGGCTGGCTGCCTATTGATTAGGCATTTTAATTTGCACGAAAAAGTCTACTCCACCATTGGCTCATTTGATGTCTAAGTTATATAGACATTCTTTACACTTATGCTACAAAAATACCTATACTGTGGGATTTATCAGAGAATTATAGATCCACAGTGCCTTTTCCAAAACATGTGGGACTGGATGAGTTTCAGAATCCAGACTCTTTTTTAGGTTTTAGAAAGGCAATGATATAATCTATAAATTAGGGAATACCCTTGGCTGGGTCTGGGTCTGGAGCAGCAGCCTGCACTCAACATCAACAGCTGAATACTTTTTCAGTAAGATGTATGCATAGTCCTGTGGCTGGGCTACTCCAACATATTTACACTGTGAGAAAAGAACTAAAAATAGCCTCACATCACTGCAGGTCATTTGGGTCATATTAATTTTGTTGTCAAATGAGTTAAAAACCTTTGTTTTCTGAACTTTCTGTATTTTTGCAATTGTGGATAAGGTATTATGGACTAGTACAACTTCACACCATCCACAGTCTCAGCTTTCATAGGTCCCAGACATGTTAAGAAGAGGGATTCTGGGAAGAATATGTGGTCCAACCAAACTGTTGGGATGTTGGGACATCATAAAGGTAATTGGACGGCCTTCTTGGAGTTGTGTTTTGAAATTTTGTTCTTTTTCACTGGAAGATACAAGAAACACTCTCATGAAACCCATCAATGCATTTCACATGAGGATGTAAAGTCATCCTATAAACTTTGTGAAAGCATGTTTTCTTTTCATGATGAGAATTACTGACTGTTTCCATTTTCATTTGGATCAGGAAGAAGCATGGAACCAAATTTCTGGCTTAACTTTGGAATTTATGTAGGATCTGGTAGCCTATTTATTTGTGTATAATGTTTCTAGCCAGTTTATAATTCCAGCTCGTAGGTATTCCCTGTCCTCATGCTTCAAGTTCTATAATATTTATATTTTATTATCTAATTTTGCTTATTTCCTACAAGCCACCTTAAATTCTGTAAATTAAGGCAGAGAAGTAAGAAGCAGATAGTTACATAGTTATCAATGGAATGGTGGTCTCAGTCTTCCAGGCTAGAACTCAAGCTTGGGTCTGCTGGGGTTTTTCTCTTCTTGGCTCAAAGACAATAGGGGGTATTAATAATCTCCCCTGCCTCTCCCTTCATGAAACACATTCAGGAATACATTTTAAGAATACTATTTCTTGAGCATCCACCACGTACAGCCGTTGGACTGTTTTATAGACAAATAATCTTTTACTCCCTACATCTATCCTTCAAGGTAAGTACAGTCCTAATTTAACTACATTCCAAGAGGGTAACTTGCCCACAGCTACCTAGTGAGCACAGGTACACAGCAGTGAGGTATTTGGACTCAAGTTTGCCCGTATCCAAACACAAGAAAGATGAAGGGATCCCAAAAGAAATCTGACTTGACTCTGTTTCAACTTTGGTTTGTGTTTTACAGCACAAAACCTGTGTGTGCCTTTGCAGACTGCACCTCATAGTAGATCCTCTTGCATTATTCTAGTTGGCTTCCAGGAAGAAAGCTTGGAGGAAGAGTGTCCAGGTATGATTGGGTGGACACCTATGCGATTTTTTGGTTTACTCTGGCTATTGGATACGAAGCTTTTATCATTGTGTTTATTTGGCCTCGGCTTTGACTTAATGTAGTGTCGTTACAGAAGCATCCCAGGCAACAGCTATGTTTAGAGTACTCCTTTTCTGTTTTTTTTTTTTTACTCACAACCTAGATTTTTCAGACTTGAACCTCTTCTTCAGTTAATAAGGCCTACCCTGACTGTTCACTATAATTATGAAATGCTGAATTTCTGAAATGGATCACTTGATGACTTTGTGCAAGGATGTACTTGTGATTCCTTTTAATTCAGAGTACACAAGACAGAAGTCTGATCAGAGTACACCGATTCAAAGTATACAAAAAAATCTGATCTGCAATTAACATTCCAGGAACATCCTTGCTAAGTATAGTGTCTCTGTTCTGCTTCTAACCCCCGTGCTGTAGACAATGACTAAGATGGAGTTGGGAAGCTATAAGAGGAATTCACTTTTCTCTGTCTGATTTATTTACTAAGGTGTCACTAAGGTGTCTTAGGGCCAGAATCCAATTCCACAGAGTTCCAGGCCTATAGGATGGATGTGGATAACCTAATAGTTTTATTTTATAAAATTGGTCACGTATAACATATAAAGTGTGCTACTTTTCTCCCCTTTAACATGGCCTCCGTGTTTCTTCTGGCATGTACAAAGGGAATTTGGATTCTTACCATGATTGCTGTGCTCTGTGAACACATGTGGGTTCCATCCCCAAAAGCCTGCTCTTCTGGCCCCTTCACACTAATGCTGGGTGGTGTAGAGAGGTGTCTTTTAAACTCCAGGTCACAGTCTATCATAAAATCAAGTCAGTGGTTGTGTCATCAGCTATGTTAGCAATAATTGTAAGCAATCACTACAAAGTTTCAGTGGTATATAGCAACAAACCTGTATTTCTTGCTCATATGGCTATGAATTGACTGGGATTTCACTGGCCTAGGCTGGGCTCTTCTGGGCTTCAAGCTGCAGGCTGGGTCTAGGTCTGCTACATACTTGAGCAGAGTACGTTCTTCTCAAGAGAGATGGGCAGGAGTGCAAACCCAACCACACAAACACATTTTTCAAAACTGGTGTCAAATCTGCTAACAACCTGTAGGACAAGCAAAACCCCAAAGTCAGGGGGTGGGGAAGTACATTCCACTGGTCATGACAAAGGTATCTGCTACAGGTGAATGAAGAAAGGAAACCAGTAATTCAGTGCTCAGCATTTTTAAACAGTTAAGTAGAACATGAAGAAAAAATCAGAGTAGTGTAGTATTGCCCTGTCAGGGTAGGTATTGTCCTGTAACACTTCTGTTTCAGTTACATTTTCATCTGGATTATTTACAGTGGTTTCTTAACTGGCCTCCCTGCAGCCTGTAGTCAGCACAGCCTCCAGAGGGATCCCTATTAAGTGGAAATCAGATCATGTAGCTTTTCTTCTCAAAATCCTCCAAAGGCTTCCCACATAGCACCCCCTTAATGTTCTGCAAACTCAGCTTCCGTGTACACTCCGACCTCAGGGCCTTTACACTTGCTGTTCCCCTGCCTGGAATTTTCTTCACATAGGTATCTGACTCACTCCTCACTAGTCAGTGAGTGAGGCCCTGCCTGACTTCGCAATATAAAATAGCAACCACCACCAAACCAGACACTCCTGATACTTCTTCCTTGCTTAAAGCAGTAAATTGAAGCAACTTATGATAAAATTTATGTCTATATCTTGTTTGCATGTTTTCCCTACTAGAGAGTAACTCTAGGAAGGCAGGTTCTTTTGTCTGGTTTGTTCACTGCTGTATTCCCAGGGTCTGACACATAGCACAAACTCAAACATTTGTTGGTTAGAATGCACAGGTTAACAGGGATTTATTTTTCTTATGGAACAAGAAAATGAGGCAAGTGGTCCCCAGCTTGGTTCAGAAGCTCATCATGCCATCCAGGAGCCAGAGCTCAGTGTGTCCAGATGTCTCCTCTCATGGTCTCAAGATGGCACACGTTGCTCAAACCTTGTCGTTCCTTGACAACCTGCAAAAACAGGAAGGGGAGGCAGAAGCTGTCCTAATGCATCTCTCACTGACGACCAGCAGGAAAGTCTTTCCTGGATCCCTCAGCAGTCTTCCCCCTCCTGGCCGTAACTGAGCTGAGACACCCACCCTGTAGACTAACTCTTAGCAAACAGAAATAAGATTTCCATGACTGTGAGCACAGCGGTGATGATTCTTCTCCTGGGACTGGACACATGGACAAAATCAAAGTTGTGTGGTGGGGAAGGATCCCCCACAGCAGGTTTCCAAAGAAGAAGGGCATGGCTTTAGGACAATGCTAACAGCTCCCCTTGGACCATGGCTCAACGGTATCATCCTCATCTTTTGTACCCCCGAAGTCAGAGGAACCAGGTTGCAGTGTGATTCTCACAAGATGGAGGCAGCCCTGCAGCAGCCCCAGTCTGTCTGACGGCGTAGCCACTTCGCAGCCCATTCCCTGTCCCTGTCCCTGCCACCCTAACACAGCAGGGGCAGAACCAGGCTCAGTGCTCCATGGCCCTACAGCTGTTCCACCAGAAGAGCACAGCCCCTTTCACGTGGCCCTGTGCGCCCAAGACCCCAAAGAGGGAGAGTTTATTTTGACTCAAGGGCTCTATCTTCCTTATGAAAGCAGATTTACTGAACCAGAATCTTCTTTCATTTGGTTCTATTTTTTTTTTAGAAAATTAAGCCAAACTAAAATTTTAAAAACTATTTATTTTTGAATAGATAATACATGTACATGGTACAAAATTCAAAAGGTACAAAAGGTGTACATTGAAAAGTAATTCCCACCCCTCTTCCCAGAGGCAATCAAGGCTGCCAGGTTGCTGGGTGTCCTCCAGAGACATCCTAGGCATATGCAAGCAGACATCTGTGATAGACACGTGTGTGTATGTACATACACATCTACGGACACACGTTTCTCCATTCCAAGCACTAGTATACCATGAGCCTCTTTCCCCCACTTAACCGTGCATCTTGGGGATCACTCCATGGCAGTACACACAGAGCAGCTCCTTTCTTTTAAATTTCTGAAAAATATTCCATCGTATGGATTGGCCCTAACGTATGTCACCATTTCCCCATATTGGTGGTATTTTCCAACTTTTGCTATTACAACGTTTCAATGAAAATTCTTAAACGTAGGAAAAATTCTTAGAAGTAGCACTGCTGGTTCAAAAGGTTTATGCCTTTGCACTTTTGATAGGTACTGTACAACTGTCCTCCATGGAAGTTGCAAAGTTCACACTTCGGCCAACACTGTATCCGAGAGGGGCTCCCACAGCCTTGAGTATTGTCCCACTTCTTGGTTTCATGTGACTGAGACATTTCTACCAGCCAAGTTACCTTTAGATTCGTGACACATTTTGAGCCAAAACGTACCTTATCTCTGACATTCGTGTGGTCCCTTTTCTGTTTTTTCCCCCTTCATGGGGAGAAAAGAAATTTGTAAAAGGTAATTCCTTTGAAAGGTTTGAAACCTCTCACAGCTTTTTTCATCCCATCCTTTAAGGTTAGAGTATAACAAACACTCTAAGAGAGACTCTCTAGAGTTGATAAATAGAACTGTCTACCTGTTCTCAAACTAAGCATAAATTAGAGGAAGGGTTAAATCTAAATTATGCTAACACAGGGATGCAAAGTTGGAATTTGGAGAAGCCATTTTATCTGACCAGATTTCCTGATCACCTGCCTTGAGCTAGATGGTAAGGCCCCCGCTTTTGATGCTCTTTCATTCCAGAAGGGAGGGCAGGCAACAGAGAGACGTGCACCGTGCGTGCCATCAAGACAAACAGCAGGGGAGGGCACAGTGTGATCAGGGCTGGGGGCCGAGTTAAACGGGTTTGCATGTGTATTAGGTGGTCAGGGAAAGCCACTGCCTAAGACCTTGGAGGGGACAGTAGTCTAGGCAGAGGGGACAGCAGAGCCATGGCTACAGGCAGGTGTGAGTTTGGTATGTTTCAGGAACTGACGTAAGGCTGGCGTGGAGCATCCGCAGCATTCCCTGTGTTAAGTATGCTGCAGACCAGGTACTAAACCCCCTGATATTTTTACACAACTTATTTATTGTGAGAAGAGGAGAGACTATTATAGCATCATTTTTTACAGAGCATTTTCAGCCCATCGCCATGTGTGGTGAAGAGGACCAAGAGAAGGTGTGGGGGATCAAACAAGGCACTTCCCCTGGCAATGCCCAGCCAGATGATGGACAGATAATGGCACCCCATCCTACTGGGCTCTTCACTGTACTAGTCTGTATTAAGATGTTCTTTTACCTTGAAGCCAGTACTGGCTATAAGTGAATCATAAAGTACTTCCTTACAGTGTTCTTCCTCAAAGCACGTTTCAAGCCAACTACCTGCATTTCAAAACAGGGGACTCAACTTAGCCAAAGTCTCTGTTAACACTTACTGCTAGAATGGTGAGTTTCCTCAAACTGATCTTCAGTCCCCTGCAGAGTGGGCCAGATAACACCATCCAAAACATCAGACATGCAGAGGGCACAAGTTATGGCCACTGCTCACTGTTCAAACTGTCCTTTCAGGCAGGTCTGCTTTGGTCACTGCAGACATGATCAGGACCTGTCACTGTCATAACCCCAAGGTCACGGGAATGGCACTTTGTGAGGTAGTAAGAGGGCTGCCTGAAGGCCTTCCCCATCCTCTGCTCAGGTTTCCGGAGGTCCCAAGGGCTACAGTGTTGTCAGGCAAGGGAGAGACCTCCGACCTGTACCTGCCCTTCTGCCTTCTGGCTGTGCTGCCAGGGTCTGTGGCAGGACCTGGCTATCCTCAAAATAGGAGCTACACACCAGAACCCAGGTACAACTACGAACTTTAGACTCTGACAAGAGCTATGCCTGACAAACTTGGAATCTGCCCTCTGTTAAAACACAAGCTCGTGTGTGACTTTGGCAAATGTTTTCTAACACTCTGCACCTCTCTCTAGCAGTATCTGCAGACACCAGTTAGTTATCGAGGAAAGACTGACCACAGGCCAAGGAGAATACAAAAAAATGTCCTGTCTCCTCAGGTATCTCACGATCATCTTGTCCTTACCTGCTCACAGCAGCTCTGATTCTGGTTTAAAAAAGGGCAGCCCCATGTACTCCTGGGAAGCATGGGGGTAGAAGGGGAGCCCCCGACCAAGAGGATGGCTGAGAATCCAGGGCACCAGGAAGCCAGCCGTGGCAGCCTGCCTGCTAGCAAGCTCTCTGCACTGACTGAGCAGAGAGAACTGTCTGCTTCCTGGGAAAACCTGATTCCTCTTGAAGCACACATTTTAAAAAAGTAACTTGAGGATGTTTCCCCTCTTCCCTTTAAGTCCAGAAAAACCTGTGGGCTTAGAACACACCACCATACTATGGCTAGGTACACAGAGCTGTGGCCCTAGGACCCCTTCTCCTCCCCAGGTGGCTTCTGAAAGGATCAGAGGACTCAGGGTATCTCTTGTAAAGCCTGACTGTAAAACCCACATAATATCCTAATACTTATAAGGCACCATTCATGCTGCAGGTTGTCTGCAGAAAATGTGGAATTCCTAAGACTGGCTTCTGCAGTCTAATTCAAAGTGTGTTCATGCAACAAAAACATTTATTTTATGTCTGTAGTAGGCCTTGTGGATTAAAAAAAGGGAAAAGATATCTACAGGCACCTCTACACCAAAACCAAAGCAAATGAAACCCTTGAGAAACACAGCCCAAAATGTATGTCTCTACTTTCAAACAGAATTATTGGTTGCTGTGGATTAGTCAAGCCATACTTTCCCCATCAACACAGAGAGGTGGACTCCGATCACCTCAGAATGCCACCTGCTCCTGCCTCCCTACCACCTGTGGACAAATAGTCTAACTGCTCACAAAGTTCAGTCAGCCAGGGCTGGGGCTAGGAGCATCTATCAAGGTAAAGGAGACGAACCTGAAATCATTTCAAACAAACTGCTGCCTCCTTCCCCTGCTCTCAAAGCGCTAGCTGTTCTTTTGCAATTACTTGCTTCAACTTTACTGAGCCCTTTCAAAATGCCCACAGGACCCCGGCCCAGGGACCAGCCAAGGTGGAGCTGCACATAGCCCAGGAAGCTCTGGCATGTGGCAGTGCCATTTTGGATGCTGCTGCTTCCACCTGGCTCACGCAGGCCTTGCTGGCCCTGACACAGAAACCAGTGGCTGTCGTTAATCCATTATTATTATTATTTTTAAATCTGTATACATTAGCTATGCATAAGGGAACTAAAAATGAACACAATTATTTCTGTGCCTGTGCTGAATGCCTCATTTGCCTGACACATTTAGGCTTTTACGTTTTATGGTCCAAACCTGCTGACTGGTATGTGTGCAACGTTTACGTAGAATGAAGCCCAAGCCTCCTGCTGGGGTTTACTACACATGACTGAGTTGGACTCCTGAGGGCCAGCGCAGGAAGACCTCTGTGTTTCGCACTGCTCATTTCCAAGGATAAAGTTAACTCCTCAGCTACCCTTCAAGACCCTCCAAAGTCTGGCCCCAGCCCATCTTTCCAGACTGTTCTCTAGAGCCTCATGCAGAGACTGGCTTGTCCCTTCCTCTCCCAGCATGAACGCTCTGCATCCCCTGCACCCTCTTGAGTTTTCAATCATAGTGATCTTCATCTAAAATGGCCTTCCTGCCCATCTCTGCCTATGAACATCCTATTCCCCTTTCAGATTTAATGCAAATGCTGCCTCCTCCATGAAGCCTCCCGGGATCTCTGAAAACCCCACTGCTCTTCCTTCTGACCCCCTGTGGGACCTGCTCATTGTCTTCACTCTGCTGTCCTGAGTGCAGTGAACAGTGTGCGTCTCTCTCCTTGTTCAGACCACGGCCTGTCTACAGTGTAGGCATCCGGGATGTGCCTTCAATGAGGGGGATGCACAGGCCCATCCGCGTGTTGCCTGTGACTTGAATGACAATTGGGGCAAGGAAAGGTGTAATTTTTATTGAAGTATCCTCAATATAAGCCCTATTTTCAATTTTTTTTTTGTGAAATAAACTTGAGTGACGTATTAGGATTAAGCCAACAACACGGAGCTTTCATTCTAGTTGCTACGCCATCTAAGCCTGTTGGCCGGCACCTGGAGGCACGAGGAACAAAAGGCAGCACAAGCAGGTGAAGGGCCCAAGGGACTGACGCTCACACAGGCTGATCATTCAGCTAAAAGCCAGCCTTCTGCTCACTGAAAAAAGTCTCAGACGGCCAAGCTCTGGGGTCCAGCAGGCCACATCTGCTCCCCCGGCCACCTGCTGGATGCCTGTGGGGTAGGAACTGTTTTCCACTTCTCTGCTCTCCCTTGGTGCTCACTCCTCAGTGGCTGCTCAATTAATACTTGCTAAACAAACGAATTTTTCTTTATTCAGCGTCCATACAAGTACAGGTACCTCTTAAGTGCAATGTTACTGGAGAAATGAAAGTTGAATCAACACAGAGAACAAGTTCTGCCCATGTTTCTTCAGAGACGATGGGTGTTATCCAAGCCAGTGTTTACACCGTCTGATTCCATCAACAGCAGCCGACACAGAGATGAAATGGAAGCAAAGAGAAAGAAACATCCAGGGTGTTGAAATCATTACACCTGCATCTCTCTACTGTCGCTTTCCAAACCATTTCGTGATCTTGTAGTAGATATATGGTATTTAAAAAACAAAAATCAATGACATACAATGATGGCTGCAGATGTTCAGGAGGCCTTGGCTTTCACCTTGGACAACAGCACCTCGTTCTTGCGGCCCTCCTGGAGGGGAAGCAGAGAGAGAGAGTGTACAGAGAGGTGGTGACTATATGAGCACCCAGGTGAGGCCCACCCTTCCCTCAAGTCCCATGAGAGACACCTTCAGACAACTAAACCAGTCTCCTAGCACACTACCACCAGCACGGTGAAACTTCCTGGTGACCTATCGACCTTTAAAGCCAAAACAGCTCTAATGATGTTGTTTCTGGGTTGTCAGCTGAGATCAGGATGAAAGGATTAGGTGTTGTCATTCCAAAAGACTTCATGAAGTCTCCGAAATCTTCAAGGGCACCAAAGTAGAAAGCACCCTTATCTGCCAGTCTTGGCCTGCTACGTTGAGGAACGGGGGAAGGGGCTTGGAGACAGCAGCCTAAGGAGTCATAAAAGGCAACCCTAGTTTACACAGCAGGCAAACACACAGAGAAGTTCTAACAACAGTGAAGGCTAGGAATAGTCTTAGCTTTAAGAAATCACAGAAAATAGGATGAGAGATATTAATCAAGGGATACCTCCCTTTCCTTAAAAACAAGTTATATGAAAGCAAGGGCTGCATGTGCTGAGGGATATCACTGAGGGAAGTCACTGGCACCATCCCCTGCCTATGGAATCTAATGTCCAGGGCGCAAGTCACCACTGAAACATTTTGTGTTCCATTCTTTAGTCATCTTCAAAAGCTGCTCACTGTGCACCCTTCTGCTCTCGTTCCTCCTGGTCTTGATAGCTCAGGACCCCTCTATCTGATAGCAGACCTCCAACAATCCCCAACCCCGTTCCCTGAGCTGGTCACGAGGAGCTCTACTTTTAAACTAGGAGGTTAGAGTGGTAATGGGAAGGGCCCAGAGAGGAAGAGCTCACAGGGCCCAGGCCTGGCAGTGGTCAGGCCTGCAGTAGCTGTGCTTTCCTGGAGACACATTCACTGTGGGAGAAAAACTTTTTTTGCCCCGAACCCTTTGTATCCAAGACCCCCAAAGTCAATTTTTCCACCTTCCTGGGCTGGGAGCAGTGCTCCCACTCTGCTCTTTTTGGCAGTGCTATGGCAGCATGACCGCAATGATCTTGGTCTTAGTGAGTGCTGGTTCATCCGTAGGGTTTAGACTTATCTTCCACTTGGAGAACTGGGAATAGCTGGGTGCTTGGGCTGGGGGTAAGGACGAATTCTTCTGTAAGAGTGTCAGAAGCAAGGTGCTCTGACACCTTTTGAGCACATTTTTTTGGAGGGGGAGGCAGCTGATTTTTCTGGAGGGGGGTGGGAAAAGAAATAAGGTGATGTTTGGTTATATTTGTTCTATTAGAAAAGAAGAAAGTTTTCCTTTTTAAAATTAATTAGTAAGATCTGCCTGGGGAAAAAAATATCTAGCTTAAAGAAAAAGTAGAGAGAAAAAAAGATGGAATAAGAACAGACAGATAGTTACACATTATATTGTTATACTACTCTCTACTTTTGTATATTTTTGAAGCTTTCTATAATACAAATGTAAAACATATAAATTAGTTTAACTGTCAACTGTCACCCTACTCACCTTTTAAATGAGGCAACAGCAACTCAGAAGCATCAAAACACTCCTGCCGTAAAAAGTCCCCACCATGGGTAATTCCATGTATCACACACACTGAAATGTTTAAATCTTTCAATAAAGATATCCTATACCGTCACCTGGTGAGTACTGATTAAATTTCATGCAATCTACTAGAAGCCTTTTGGGAGACTACAGAATGATACTGTCTCTTCAAAGCAAATACAAAATAAGCCCTTTAGGTATTTCTTTCTAGAAAAAAAGGGAAAATGTTTCATTGCCTCTGTCTCTTTCCTATTTAGACTATATCCAGGCCCACCATATACCAAACCAGTGAGCTCAGTTTGCTCAAAATTATGAGCCAAAAGCCAGCTTCATGAAAATATAGGATTTGCATTCATCAGTGCTATGCTAGAATTTAAATCTTAGTTTCATGACCTTGTAAGAAACCGTGGTTTAGAGACACAATTACTGTGATTAAGGTGATTTCAGAGCATGTTGTTTCCTGGCAAACTTATAATTAAACTTTATTAGAGTGAGCAAGTCATTAGGGTTTTAGAGAAAACCCAATGTCTCTCATCACAAGGTTTTGATATCAGAGGAGGCTGGAGTCAGGATGAGGGCATGTTTGGTGCCCAATTAATGTGGGGTAAACCAAGCCCACTAAAGGCAACTACTAATGGGGCAAACAACCCTGTTCTATACAACATTATGCTTTCGCTGGGCATGGTGGCTCACGCCTGTAATCCTAGCACTTTGGGAGGCTGAGGCAGGAGGATCACTTGAGGCCAGGAGTCTGAGGCCAGCCTGAGCAACATAGTGAGACCCCATTTCTACCAAAAAAAAAGAAAGAAAGAAAAAAGAAAACATTGTGCTTTGCATAAAGAATGAATAATTACTACCCAGTACACGAGCTAGGCATCACAATGCAATGAGAATTCAAAATATAGGAGTACAAGACCAACAGGGGAAGCTTAAGGGGGGTTCCAGCAAAGAAGGCAGAACAGAGAGGATTCTGGGAGAAGGCTAGGATGAAAGTACAGCTTTCCCGCTTTTCTGCCACAAATAAGATCTTACCTGAAATTGCAATACGTAAAACAGAAAAACAGCAGAATGAGCATGGCTGAAGGCATGGGGTGGAGCCTGGGGAGGAGCAAGCCCCTACTGCCACCTCCTCCTCAATACCTGTGGTAGCCCCAAAGTACCTCAGAGGAGCTGGTGGGAGAAAGTTTAAGATTTGGAACACTGACATGTGGCTGCCAATTTAAAATTTTTGCCAAGTAAAATGTTTAAAAAAGAAAGGACTACCCACCAGCACCATTATAATACAAAGGCAATTTGAACATCAAAGAATGAGAGGGGCATGCTAGTTTTTTTAAAGGTAAAATACATTTAAATGAAATATATAAGAACATATTGCATTCCCCCGCATCCCCATCTTTCTTTAACTTGCTTTGGGCTGAAGAAAACTTAGGCATGGGCAAGCATCTGTCTGGGGGCCTTAGCCAGTTCTGAAGGAAGCACCTCAGTCTCTGCGAGTAACTGTGCTGCGCAGGTGGGAACATGGGACTCTCCAGGCTTAATACATCTGAAGGAGCTGTTACCTTCGAATTCATCCTAAGCCCTCACCTGAGACTGCAGTGCAAGAATGAGCTTTTTCCATTTTGTTTTTATTTGCTTTGATTTTGACAGCTTACACTTAATCTTCCTCAACTTATTTGCTTTTTGTTTCTATATAGTCAAAAGGGAGTGCTGGCACATCCAAGAAACATGTGAAACATAATTCTTCTGGGCCTTTTCTCTTCGTGAGTTATTTGGATTAAAGGGAAGAGTGAGCTCCGAGGGGAGCAGCGGGTTCCTATTTGTTTCCTGCCAGCTCACTCACTGGCCTTCTGGAACTCCAACCTCTGCCAGCCACAAGGGTTCCCAGACTGGAGTACCTGGCCTGGTCCCTCCTCTGTGCTGCCCAGCTGCAGGGCCATCCCACACGCTGCCCTGGATGAAGTAATCTTGCTCTGCCATTGCTAAGTCCTGCTCACCCTAGAGAGGCCTTCCCTGACCATGCCAACTAAATCAGTCCCCTCACGTGGCACAGCGTGGAAGTGTTATTACTTGTTATGACTTGTTCTTAGCTTGTCATCTGTCTTCCCCACCACAATGTACGCTCCTTGAGGAGAGGGACAGGTCTGTTTTACAACCTGGTATCTGTCTAGGGCCAAAGCAGGAGCTGGAAAGACACTGGAAAGATGAGTTTCTGAAATTCTCATGGATTGTGGCTCCCAAGAGTTAAATCTCAAAAAAGGAAAGGAAAAGTAGAGGAGAGAGGAATGATGGGGAAGGGAGAAAAGTCTTAAAAAATAAATAAGGACAAAATCAAGGGCACGGAAAGATTACATTTCTTATTCTGCAGACCAAACTCCAGGATCCAACCACCTACCGTTAACTCGTCTGTATTTTCAGCAGCCTCTAAATTCAGCAAAATCACATATATTTAGGTTAGGAAGGGGGAAGGAATCCCTGAAAATAAAGCTGCTGAAACCTTGGCAAGTCACAAACTAAAGTCTTCTTTTTGGAAAATCTCTTAAGAAAAAGGCAGAGAACAGTGAAGAGTAACCCTGCCCAAACGCAGGGAGGAAACACAGGGACAAGCAAAATTCAGTTACGTGCTGGATGTTAGTAGCTGCCAGACCTGCTGGTAGATGTTTAACATTTCTCATCTGACATGACAGAGCCCACCAATGAGGAAACTTAGGCTGGGGGGGATTAGGTCACTGTCCAAAGCACATAGCCAGTAAGTGGTAGCAGGATTCGAACCCAAGCCTGTCACTCTTCAAAGTTCTCTCTCTTCACAGGGCTTCTCAAGGTCCCTCCCATCCTAAGATTGGCAAGAGGGAATATTCTACATCTGAATCCATAACAAATGCTGTTTCCAGGTGGTCCCTATGTAGGCTGATGGTGCCATTTTATTAATGAATTTAATGCACTTACTATGTGTTAGGAAAATAGAAATGATGTCACATCTCTTAGAACATTTAATTAGAGCCTCAATATGGGCCACATAAAAATGCAATCGTCCACTACCCAGATGCGATACTTTCATCAGATCACACTGCCATTTTGCTATTTCCTTCCACAGACCAGGAGAAAACCCCACAATTGCTCTGGTTTTTAAAGGCTCATCTCTAGGAGAATGTAAGTCTCACTTTAGCCTTAATATGCCCTGCCCAACCTTCCTCTTACCTCCTTGAACTCTTTCACGGTCTTAAAGTATAGCCTCTGTTTTTCTAACAGTTCCAAGTATTGGTCGTTCAAATGGTCTCTTCTCATTTTGTTCTCTTGCTTCTTCTTTTCCATCTGTTGAAACATTTTGGGAAATGTTGATGAAAAGGCATGTTCTGACCAAGGGCTGCTGGCAACATCCAAAAGGCAA
>CAUYRT010097951.1:0-19042 GCA_963574885.1 Lepilemur ruficaudatus
CACACCAAGACTCCGTGGCACATGCTCCATAAATATTTTTTTACTTGATTTTATTTAATCTGTGCTATTTTAAGAGACAGTTTCAGCATCAAGTGAAAATCTAGAGGAAGAAAGTGGAAAATGAAAATATTTTTAAAGTCAATATTTTAAAATATTGTCAGAAGTTTAGTTAAGGACATATGACACACAGGGGTCTCTTATCAGAGAGAAAATAACTAGTGGGGAGTATCTAGAAGAATCTGAGGACTAAAGTGTGGGCTTGATATAAATGTGAGTTAATTACATAACCTCCTTAGGTGTGAAGTTGGGTTAATGGTGCCTCAAGAGGCTTAGAGATTATGAATGGAAATTGCTAAACAGTGTTTGGCACATCATAGGTGCTTAGTAAGTGTTCATTGAATGACATGTTGTAAAACGTCACTTAAGTTTACCAGATTATCTATCTATCCACCCTCCATAAGACTCTAAGGTGAGGCCGGGCACGGTGGCTCACGCCTGTAATCCTAGCACTCTGGGAGGCCGAGGTGGGAGGATCGCTCAAGGTCAGGAGTTCAAAACCAGCCTGAGCAAGAGTGAGACCCCGTCTCTACTAAAAGTAGAAAGAAATTAATTGGCCAACTAAAAATATATAGAAAAAATTAGCCAGGCATGGTGGCGCATGCCTGTAGTCCCAGCTACTTGGGAGGCTGAGGCAGAAGGATTGCTTGAGCCCAGGTGTCTGAGGTTGCTGTGAGCTAGGCTGACACCACGGCACTCACTCTAGCCCGCGCAGCAGAGTGAGACTCTGTCTCAAAAAAAAAAAAAAAAAAATTACAGCTTAAATGATCAACTTGGATGCAGCCTAAGTAAAACTGTCTGGTTTTTTCTTTCTGCTGACTGATCATATTATAGTGTGTGAGATACAGTTAAATGCATTATTTGATATGAGCCCTACCCCATATTTAAGGCCTCACATATTCGAGTTACCTCATTATTCAACATGTGTGTTATGATCTCTGGCCACTATCAAAGTATTAGAAAGAGTTTCCTGGCCATACACAGGCCCATGGTGCTGGGCTGGTCCCAACCTAGACGCCAATAACTGGTCCATCATGGCCAGGGATTGACCTGGAAATGTGACTGCCTGGTGCTACTCTCTAAAATGAACCACTTTGAAAAAAACATAACTTTCAGTGAAGGATCCATGTTGGAAATAACATAACTGTTCATGTTTGTATCTTTACAAAAAGGTCTCCATGAAGTTTTTGGGTTTTTTTTAATCCAGCCTTGACAGCCTCTCTCCTTCCAGATGGTGCCTGGAGCCAAGCCTGTCAGACCCTTAGTCTCCTGCTGCCTTTTAATGCTGGTCCTTGATTGCTAATGACCCCTGGCTGGACTAGCTCCTTAACCCGTTTAACCCCTCTCTGCTGGGTCCCCATCTCATGCAGGATGAGAGGCCATGAGAGCTGGAAGTGGGAAGGTGCCAAGTCAGCTAGGGCCTCCCAGCCTTTCCGAGCTGGTGGCTTGTTTCCCAGCACCATCATGGATGTCCAAAATCACTCCAGTAGAGAGCTCATGTTAATATGATTTTTTCTGTATTGTCAGATAAATGGTACCAGGTTTCTGATTGTTAATATTTTACTTGACTAAGCCAAGACAACCAAGTCCTTCAAAGAATGTTTCCTTCAGTGGCCAAGAGCTAAGGACCACTGATGAACTTCCTTAAATATGTTCATTTGGAAACTTAAATTGCACTGGAACTATCTTTTAGTCTGGTCAAATTTAGTGGCCAGAACAGCTCATATTTTTGTGTGTGTGCGCATGCGTGCACAGAGCAAGTGTCTACGCATCAGTATACAAGTAGCAAAGAAGCCTGAGGGAAGGCGATAATTAATTTCCTCGTCAAGGCTTAAATCACGTGTGTAACACAGGAGATACCCATTTTCAGATATGCTGGTAACAGCTGTAAGTATTTACTTTGGTTAAGCTTGGCTTGTTTGTTGTGACATGTTGGACGGTGCTTATAGCTATACTGATTGGATAGGTGACTCAGAGAGTGGGGATTTAAAAGGAGAAAAAGGTGAGGATGTCAATTTGTTGAGAAATCTTGAGTCCAGTAGAGAGACTCAGGTCAGTTATAACTTCCTCAGAACAGAGAGGGCATGAGAAGTCATCATCTTATGCATTGTTTCCATAATGGATTTCTTTTAACCTCATATTGGTTAAAGCAAGACAAAGAAAACAAGACAAAGAAGTTTAGCAATCCTGTGTGACTCTGAAGAACTGAAGTCTCTTGATTGGAGCAGAAAACTGAAAGCTTTGTGCCCCATTATTTGCATAAATGTTTAAATGTTCACAGGATAATTGGACCAACTTGAATTTTATAATCTACTTAGGAAATTTTCTCCAAAATTCAGCACAAAATAAGAGAATAATCCAAACCTAACTACTTTCTATTTAACCTTTGTTTCTCCCAGATACTTACTATTTCCTTGGCTTTTTTTAGAGATTAAGATTGAAAGAACTATAGTGATTGAATTTTTCACCACTAATACTTCATTGATTTCATTATTGCATCTCCTTAATTTAATGCAAAATAAAAATTATACCTGTGATTCCATTTTGGTCTATAATTCACATTCTTTTCTATGTCTGATCAATCTCTCTCTCTCTCTCTCTCTCTCTCTCTCTCACGCACACACACACACACACACACACACACACACCTGCCAGGCATTTGTAAGTATAACCTCCTCAAACCACGTCATTCACACTAATGACTGCCCTCTCTATGTGTAGAAATATTTTTGAATTTATGGACCTGGGTGGGTGTTTGTACAGCTGTGCTATATTAATCTATACATTGCAGTGTTTGCTCACAGCTGGGCAAAGGGGAGTAGGTAAGATTATAATGAGGTCTTTTAGTCTATCAGTAACCAAATGACCCAGAAAGGGGTTCAGATGAGCCCACCTTGTGCAGCACTGCTCTTTGAATGAATGAATTGTGTCAGAAAGAAATTCTGGTGTATTTATGGAGAACTTTTTCCTCTGAAGCCTGAATATATTTTGATTGGTCTTCTTTAAATTCCAACAAGCTGAGAGGCAAAAGCATTTATGTCAGTTTCACAGATGAGGCCCCAAGAGGTTAAGTGGCTATTACTCTGCAGTTACACCATCTTAGAGTTGGGAGGGACTTTGAAGGGCTTCTGAGCTAATGGTTCTCACCCTTTTCCTGCCTTCACGCTGGCTTTAGGCAACAGACCCCCATCAGGCATGTCTCCCACTGCACACAGATGCTCACACGTTGGGAGGGAGTGTAATTCTAAGGAGAACTGCTCAGAATCTTTGGGTGAGAACATGTGTAATTTACCGCATCACCATCCGCCATTTAAAAAATCACTACATCAATCCAACCCCCACCCCCGTTATTGTTTTACAGATAAAACATGGCAGCCCAGAGGGGCAAGGGATTCACTTAAGGTCACATATCAATAAGTGCCAGAACTTGAACCCTGTATGCCCAGGTCTTCTGACCCCCATGTCCAGTTCTGGTTTCACTAAAGCTGACCAGCCCTTTGCACACTAACAGCAGGAACTGGAACCGGGTCCTCAACTTAGAGTGAGGCAGCAGTGGGGATGAGTGCTGCAGGGAATCAAAGACCCAGTCACAATTAGTTTAGTGAAACCAGCACTATCTGGTGTGTCATATCCTCAAGCATTTAAAATGTCGTTCCAATCTTCAAAGAAATTCTTTTATTCCATTTTTATCTGCATTTACCCAGGACATTGTTTCCCAGATCCCCACTAGTTCACTAGGTGATTTGCATCTCATTAGGAGCTCCAGAAATGCCATCTCTCAGACTGCTGCCTGGCATTGTGGTTCCACTAAGCATCAGATGTAGGTCTTAGATTTTTCAGGTTGACATTTTTGAAAAAGCTGAGTTAATGCTCTTTTCCCACTGGCTGCAGTTTGGGTGGCCATTTTCACCTTAATTCCTGCCCCCAGGCTGTGCCCAGGTTAGGGACCAGCTCTTGTCAAGAGGGTATAGATGAAGTCAGTCATCACCACGTGAAAGCCCCTGGTTTGGGAGAATATTGTGAGGCCTCAGAATAAGCAGTTTAAAAACTCCTAAAAACAGAGAGATGTGACATGATGCAAATATTCTGAGCATTATACAAAGTAAAACAAACAAAAAAAGGAAACCAATAGCAAACCACTGCTGAAGCTATATAACTCATTCTACACACTTGTCTTTTAAACATTTTCGACTGGTTCCAACCCTCCTGAGACCCCAGAGTTTTTGCCCTACATTTATGTTTTACTTTAAAGAGAGTCTCACATGGCTCAGAATGGCTTTGTCATTTATTCATACCCCAACTTCCAAAAGAGTGCTGAACATCATCATAGCCCTGGAAACCAGAGATGATATTTCCATGGTCAGCAAAATTCTTTTGGAGTAAGAGAAATGATTTCTTCAGTGTCCAGGAAACGTGAGCCCTCACGTCTGCTTTGGGCTCAAGCCATTTGATGCAGCTTCCAAAGCAAAGCAAACGCCTGCCAGTGCCTGGTGACAGAGGCAGCAGCCCTTTCAGGGACGCTTCCCCTTTCTGGAGTTCCTTTTGCCCAGTTATAACAAAACTTCTCTGAGCCTATGCCAGCTTTTCAATATGGCAGCTAGCTAATCTGCAAAATCGATCTAAGCCCTTAGGAAAGTGTGAAATCCCTGTTTTTTCCAACCCCTGACTACAAATTAAAATCACCTGGAGTGGGGAGGGGCTTTACTTTAAACAATAATGAGGCCAGAGCCCTACCCCTGACCAATTGAATTAGGATCTCCAAGGGTGAGGTTGGGGCAGCTGTGTGTTCAAAAAGCCCTTCAGGTGATTCTAATGGGCAGCCAGGGTGGAGAACCACTCTGGTGTAACAAGAATTACAACTACCCCTTAGCAGCGCCTGCTGTGCCTCTGGCTCTCTGTTTTTTTCTTCGCATATATTATCTGTCATTCTCACTACAGCCCTACAAGAAAGGGTCGTCATCACCAAGTTCAGGCCTCCAGTAAGTACTAGAGGTGGCTTCCATACCCTAGTTTTTCTAACTCCAGTGCTTTTGTCTCCCCTCCCACCTAACACTCATGTTTCTCAAAGTTGTGGTCACCAAGGTGATTTTTAATGATGTATGGATGTGACATTAAATATCAATGAATTTTGTAAAAAAAAATTACTGCTTTTTCAATTCTCAATTTAAAGTCTTCAGATTATTTTAAAGGTAAAGTCTTAGTGGTGCCACTATGTCTTAAATTCTTCCCACATTTACTCATCTCTCTTTGTAATAAACCTTTTAAGAAGCCCAGAACCTTCTGTGGAGAAAGGAATCTAGCTCAAGTGTGATAACATTGTTTCATTTTCGTTATATTTACCATGTGGTTTGTTTCTATTTATGGCAAAAGACACTGGCTTTCTATTTACAGTGGTGAATAAAGTTTCATTTTTAAAGAAATGTATTTAAGCAAAAAAATTAGTTGATTTTAAAATATTAAATAAATAATAGTACAGGTACTCTTGAATATAGTAAAAAATGTTTAAGAGGTAGATGAATGAAAGGAGTTTGAGAAATACTCCCCTATAACATGCGGAGCTAATTTTTAAAATAGGCATATCCACACTTGTTGGCCAGTGGGACCACTCACTTACCATCCACCCCATCAGACAGGCAACAACCTGTTCCATCCATTTTGGGTCCAGCTAGGACCTATGCACTTTGCTGCCGCTTTCAGCTGAATAAGAATCGTGAAACACAAATAGCTAACAAAGATGGAGGGTAGGGAACATTCACCCTTTTCCAGTAATCAATGAAATGCAAATAGAAATACAAATAAGGTGCAGTTTTTGTGCCTATTGAATTGTCATGCTTTATCTTAAAGATCTGTCTCATGCTGGTGAGGGCCTATGGAAATGGGTAATCTTTGGCACAGGTGGTGGAAGTTTATTTTTTTTTGCATACTTTCTGGATGGCAATTGAAAAAAACAAATCATAAGTTTTTAAAATATGCATACCTTTGGCCAATAATTCTACTTTTAGAAATTTATCCTAAGAAATAATGGAGATTTGTCAAAAATCAAACTGAGTATGTTTCTCAAAGCACTGTATATTATAGAATAACATTGAAAACAATTTCTATGCCCAAAATAAGAAATTATATAAATTAATCATGGTTTGCCCATAAAATGAAATATCACAAAACCATTAGCAACGGTGCCATTTAAACTATCTCTCGAAGACAGATAAGAAATTTATCCCAGCAGTGGCTATTGTTGTAGGAATGAGATCAAGGGTAGGAAAAAAGACGAACTTTTCACAGCTTAACTTATTTGAACATTATGTTCGTTTATTACTTTAAAAAATGTAACTCTAAAATAAAGATATTAATACTATTTTAAAGTAGGCTGATAGCATGGGAAAATATTTATGACTTTATTGTTAAATGGGGGAAAAGTTGTAACCCAAATTAGATGAATGACTGAATTTTTTAATTAAAAAATTAATACATATTCCTAGAAAAATATTGAAAGGACATTAAGAAAAAAATACTAATGGACTTGTTTTTTAGGAGGCCGATTTCATTTCCCTCCTTGGTAGACTACAGGTTCCTCAGAGGTGTCCCAGGATAGGAAAGGCCCTCTTCCTATGGGAAGCCTTGACAACAACATCCCAATTGATGGGTTGAGAACCAAAGAATAGGCCACATAGGTGGAAGAGAGCTTAGCAAAAATGGTGAATAGTCACTATTCATTCATTATTTGCTGAGTGCGTGCCAGGCCCTGAGCTATAAAATGGTTTCAGGGGAAGTTATTGCCACCTCCCTAACTAATAAGTAGAAAATTCCACAGGCACTAATTTAACTCGGGGATGTTTTCTTTGTAGCAATTTTGCAATTTTGAAGAAGATTGTTCATGACATAACATGGCAAGTGGGAAAATTTGTAGCTTTCCTTTCATCTTAGAAAGCAAGATCTGAATTGCATGCATCCCAGGAGAAACTCTCTCTTTCTGGTGTGTGTGTGTTTTACAAAACCCCACTGAAGTTAGGTTCCCCCTGAAGTTAGACTTGGTGAGGTGAAAACTTATGAGAATGTCTCAGTAAAAGAGCAAGTGTCATAATAGAGGCCACGTCCTAGGCCTTGAGATTTTGAATCAAGAATCCTGAGTTCTAGCTCCATCTCTGATGGGAGACCCAGTAAAGAGGCCTAAGTTCCCTGGGCCTCATACCTCTCAGATATAAAAGCAAGGGGCCAAACCACAGAGGTTTATCCCTCTGGTCTTGACTTAAATTTGAAAATCCTGACTACTGAGGCAGAATTCCCCCCTCCCCCATTTTACCCTCCCGCCCCCTCCAGTTCCCTGTCAAGGCTCTGAGCATCCCATCCCTCAGGGCATATCAGAGGCAAGAGGTTTACAGCACACTGGGAAGATTTTTCCACAGACTGCATTTTGAAGGTAGTGTAGATTATTGGTAGACTTTCTGCCACTGTGGTTCTTATTGGGAAGGAAAGACTTAATATGGTCCAGTACAGTGGTTCTCAACCCTACTGCTTGTTAGAACCACCTAGAGATACGGTTTTTTTTTTTTAATCAATGTCCAGGCCTTGATCTAAGCATAGGTATTTTAAAAGCTGAACAACTGGTATAGCATAAAAAGAATACAGCCAGTTGGACATTGAAAAACCTGAATTCTCATTTGGGCTTTGCCTCTAACTTGTTGTGTAATCTCTTAATCTCACTATGCCTCTGTTATCTCTTTGGGGTTATTTGTCCTTCCCCAAATGAGGTAAAGAAAAAGATACTTTGCAAAACAAAACTTGCTACATAAAAATGAAATGGTAAGAGGAAGAGACACAGGGTCAGAAAAGACAGGTCATCTTTTTGGAAGCTATTTCATGGAAGTATCCACTAGCATACCACACAGCATGGTTAACCCTCATTGAGGAAAAAGATTGTCCAGCTGACAGCTGGGTTATTGTCACCTCCAAATGCCCTGAGAACCTTAGTTGGAGAAATGACGTACCTCCCTTTATGCACAGAGTTGGCAGAAATCTGTAAATTAATTGCATAATTCTAATCCCATTTCAATGCCCCAGGGGCATAGGTCACAACCCCATATAGGATTTGCCATCTGTAAATCTAGAACACTGAATGCTGTGTTTGCTTCAAGGGGATGTTTTACTTGGCAAGTCACCCTGGGACTGCCTCATCCACAAAATGGCAATTAGATCAGCAGAATCTGATACTGCTCAGAAAGTATCCATGCCTGCCGAGGGCCCAGAGGAGGGTGCCAAGGACTGTGGCTCTCTCTCTCTTCCCAGGACCCCTGTGCACTGGTTGCCCATCCCTCAGGGGCCAAGAACCCATACTCTCCCACCAGGCCAGGGAATATTGGAGCTGCATGCCCCCATGCTGCCCTACCTTGCAATTGTCCTTCCCTTCCTGCAGTCCTGCCAGGAAATTTAAGAGAATTGGCACATCTGTAGCAGGTGATAAAAATTGAAACATTAAGTTGTAAAGGACAGTGTAGGAAGGAGAATTTGTAGCCAAAATAACTGTCACTCAGCCATTTCCTTCTTCATCTCTGAGAACCTGGAAGAAAACAAAGAACTTCATATATGTCTTAAAATTGTGCATGAATTAGGGTTGCCAGATTTAACAAATAAAAATGCGTACACTTAGCTAGATTGGAATCTCAGATAAACAATCATTTTTTAATGTGTCTTAAATATTGCATTGGTGTAATAAAAAAAAAACTATCCGTTGTTTACCTGACATTCAAATCTAACTATGTGTCCTGTATTTTATCTGGCAACTCTAACTCAAATATACATGCATGTTCAATAAAGAGAAAAGAAAAATTAAATTTTCAAACCAATTGTTTGAAGTTATGTAACAAGTCCACTGAATTCAACTATTTGTCTCTCACCAACGGCTTGGATACGTGTACAGCCACGCAATGTGATGGTCTGGGAATAGGGAGTAAGGAGTATGCATTTCCCAGTGCTCCTGAGTTGCTATTCAAATTTCTTCTGTTTTCTGACACATTTAGCTCCAGTTTACTATAAAGTTATACAACAACTAGAAGAGAAGGATGTGTGGAAGGTCTCAAATATGAAATCAAAAGGTGCAAGCGGGGAAAAAAAGTGCAGAGATTCTTGAAAAGGGAAGAGACTTATGTTAAATGCAAACTGGTGTTCGTAACACACTATACTTTTAAAAAGCACAGTAAGGAGGTAGCCCCCAGTGTGTTACAAACTAGAGAGTTTGGTTTGGCTTACAGGCATTTCAGTGCGGTGGAGCCAGGCCACTTTCAGAATATGAGCGTTGTTGTCTTCAAAGTGAATAGCTCATATTCTATCGTGAATCTTCAAACTTAAATTGCCTGGCTTATCTACATAACTAATCAAACAAACTAGGTAACCATCAGATAACCATACAGTTTTGTATATTAATGCAAACTGACTGCCTCAAAAGCCAAAAGACAGGGGTTCAAGTCTTCACTCTGCCACTTCCAGATTTAGCCTTGCTTAATTATAGTTTCTTCATCTATTGAAAGAAGAAATAATTTGTGTCCTATGTGCCTTATTGATTTTTTAATTTTCAAATTTTTAAAGGAAAAAATGATGATAAACTTCTCAGTGCACATATATACACAGATTTAATCAACGTGCTGAATGCTATTTCGCATTTTACTTCTTTTTCCAAAGTTTGAATTTTCATCTGTTAGCACCACACATATTTATCAGTGCCCGGTTGGTGCCTCCATGGTAGGACACAATACTTATATCTCAGAGTTAATTTCTCCCCAATTATTAAATATTTATCATGTTTCTAGCTTTTTTCTACTACAAAAAGTATTATTATATCTGTCTTCATGAAAATATTTTTTTCTTTTGGTTTACTTCATGGGAACGTATTCCTTAGAACAAGTCGCTCAGCTCTCGTTATTTATTGTCAAGTCGCACTTCAGGAGGGGTGGAACATGTGGATTTATCTGTTAACTGAGGCCCTTCCCATATTGTCTTTTGACCTTTTGGCTTATGCTAATTAATAATATAGAAAAGCATAGTAGTTGTTTTAATTGAAGCTCTTTGTTGGGGTGGTTGAACATTTTTCAATATCTCATTTTCTAACTGTATTTCAACATATATGAATATTTCTCTGTCCCTCTCTTGCCTCAGCCCTTCTATATCATGGATGTAGACTTTTATGTGTATATATCTTTTGGCAGGTATATATAGCTTTTAATTGATTTTATCTTTCTGTTGCTTTTTTTTTATTTTAGTTTTGTTAGTGTCCGTCCTATAGAATATTTTTCTTTAATATAATCAAACCCTTCCTTGTCACTAATATTTTCTTCCACAGTTGTGATAGTCTGTTTCCTTCCCTAATACAGTTTTTTTTGGGGGGGAGGAAGGGGGGAATGTTTAAAATGTTTAACTATATAACTAATCAGAAATTTATTGTGGCCTGTGAGAATCAAGAGGTATATTGAGGAAAGTAAAGGATTTAGAATTTAAAAGATAAAAATAAAAACCTAATTTGAGCCCAGCAGCCCTGGCTTACAGATTTAAATAAGTCACTTAACCTCTTAAGATTCAGTTCCTCTACTAGATTGAAATCAAAGACTTTGTCTTATTTTTCTCTTTGCCTTTCCCACAATATCTAGCAAAGTGCCTCGCATATAGGATAAATGTTAAATGTCTGTATTTAAGTTATATTTTTTCATGTTGCTATCAGATTTTTCCAACAACATTTATTAAATAATGATTCACTTCCCAATTATTTATTTGGTTGCTTACAATTGGTCATATATTAATGACACCCAGATTTATTCTAATGACAAAGCACATGGAAGTTGCAGCACTCTGCATAACATCATGAAATATGGAGGTATTAAACTTCAAACTAAGAAAATTAAAATTTGATGCTAAATCAGACAACCAATTTATACAAGATTCTAGTATAGTACAGATACCATGTGATTAGACACCAACAGTTTTTAAAAATTTATGGGAGAAATGTTGAAATTGAGAAAATTCTATCCAATAACTTGATTCCTTCTGAGAATCAGGAAGAGAATACCAGCCCATGGAACAGCAAGTTCGTCAAGAGCAAAAGTTGAGAACCACATCTTATATTAAGCATTGCCAGTTGAGAAAATATAAATAAAAGCTTCTGATCAAGTGTAAACACCAAATAAATATGAAATCCAGCTGAACTGGGCTGAACTCCAGCTGACCCCAAAAACTACTTAAGATCAGTCTTTTTGAGTTGCCATGGATGGGAATTCCTGCAATATTAAAAAGTCTAAGAGAGAGTAGATGTCAGACCTCCAGGGCATGTTCACACCAGCAACTTAACCTCTGGAGACTTCTGTCCATTAATCTATAAATCAGAACAGAGACAACAAAAAGGGCTTCACAACTTCACAATAGAAATGGGTTTCACAAAGCAAACAGGGAATAGGTATGTTAGAACCATCAGATGAAGATGTGGACAGGGATGCCTCTTAAGGCTACTGGAACCTTCTGCAAGCAACATTATTTTGCTATGCTAATAATATTTTTTCATTGAGCTTACTTCTACTTAGACCTCTGGCTTAAAAAACGAGTTTCTTGTTAAGAAAAGCAATATGCTGTAGTTTAAAAAGAAAAACAAATCTGTTAGAATGGGAGGTAAGTGATCTGGGGCTGGCTACCCACCCTGCCACTTGATCTGAGATGAGTCATTCAACAGTTATTGGCCTCAGTTTCTCTTCTGAAAAAAATGGGTATTTAGAATGGATGGTTTTTGAAATCGTGTATGGTTCTAACAGTCTTGTCCAAACATAGATACGTCCCAATTCAAGAAAAATCAAGATACAAAACTTTATACTTAGGAAACAGATAATTTGCTATTCATAATGGCCCTTGCTAAGTCACTCTCTATTTTAAAAATTCCCCCAGAATTTTTCTAAGTATTGTCATTCTCTAGTGAAGTTAAAATATGATTCCAAGTAAAATCTTCAACTCTTTTTTAATGAATAGTTTATGATAAACATCCTGTCCAGAAAAGTGATCTCTCTTCTCTAAACAATGACTATTGGGGAAATATGATTGAGGAATTAATGAAATGTGGAGCATAAGATCGTTATTTTATTGTATCGCCCAATATTGGTATATTAAAGACAGAAACAGGAATTTGCAGGGTTTTGCCCTGAAAGAATGTATGAACTCAATGGTTCACTTATCATGGGAGAGCTCTCAAATCTCTGGTAGGGAAGCAATCCAAGGGACTCCCTGGTTATCTCACTGTGGGCTTTCCTGTGCCTTGAAAAGGACGGCAAGGTAAATATCTAGTCCACAATATGGGAGCCGGAGACAATCAGTGTACTTTGCTCTGAGACATGCCTCTGTGTTATAAAAAACCTGTTTGTAGAAATTCAGGCTTCCTGTTCACTCCTGACTGTCTGTTTACCTTTAAGTCCACAATAACTACATCAAAGAAATATAGTCACTATACCTCTTTTATTATACTTCTGTTAATTGATGACTACCTCTTAGAACTTAGAAGTTAGTTCTAACTTTCAAAGTCTAAAAGACTTTGTACCTGTTTGTTCACCTAGGTAGATTAAGACTTGTTAGTAGCCCTTTGAGAGGACTTTTGACCCTAACCCACTACCTGTGTAATCCTGCTCCCCTAGCAACTGCATTCCCTGATATGCAAATATGTTACCCTGACAACTAGTAATTGAGATCTGTGATTATAAAAACCTATGTGAATCTAACCATATTGCTAGACAGTCGCGGGGATCTGCCTAGTTGCCTAAGTACCCCGCTGTGATTATTCTGACCTTTTTATATAAAACTATAAACTATACCTTAGTCTCTGTGTATTCTTTTATTCTCTCTATTCTCCTGTCAATTTTCTTATCCTCTGAGGTGACCCCTATCTTAGAGACTTGGCTCCACGGGGAGGAGTAGCTGACCTCCTCATGGGCCTGCCACACCCACATCCCCCCTTCTCCCTTCCTCTTTTTCCCCCACAAATGACATTCAAGGACAATATCCTATGACAGGTGTGTCTGTGTGTGTTTGTATTGGCAAGAAGTTAGAACTGCTGAATCCTGATTCAGACGTTGAGCCACGAGGATAGCAGATTCCACAAAAATCATTTGCTTAGAAGGGAAATGAATCATGACTTCATGTGACACGTGGTTTCTTAATCTCCAGTGCACTCTTGGTCCAGGGTTCTGAAATCAGGACTAAGTGGGAGAGACTGCTCCGTGAAATCATGCAATCATCCTTTCCCTTCTCTTTTACCACTGCATGGATCAGTGGTATTGTTCAAAGCATTTCAGTAAATACTAGCTCAAGCAATTTTCCCCCCAAAATATAACCCACCAAAAGGTTTGCTTCTCATCTCCCCAGGAGTATGTGTGCTCCAGATGTCTTTGAACTCTCACTGTAGGACGTGGTGCAAACAATCCCAGATTGCCTTGGCTGTCCTGGGTTGTCTCACAAAGGGCATGCTACTCTGCAAAGGCTGACCACCAACTTCCACTGCACCAGTGTGGACAAACCAGTTTGCTTTCTGTTACGCTGGACTGCTGATTCTGATCAGAAAGATGAAGGCAAAGTTATAGACAGTGGCCCTTGTTTACACTTAGCAATTCCTACGTGTGTGTGTTTTTTAGGATGATTATCTCCTAATATTATCAAGGCTTCTAACATGCCCATTAAAACAGGACACAGTTTCTACTAAATGCATTTTATGTGAAGAGCTGATTTTCACTTAATTTTCCCAACACCTGGGATGGTTTACAGTAAAGTTTTACTGTCTTGTTGCAGGTTTAGAAAATGGTCTTGCACAGAAGCAGCGAACACCTCGCCGACGATGTCAGCAGCCCAAAATGTTGAGTAGCCCTGAGGACACCATGTACTATAACCAGTTAAATGTGAGTTCAAAGTGGCCATAAAGCTGTTTCACTGGCTTTGTTTCCAGTTAATAATTCTGTTATTAATACCTGTTCCAGCCCCTCCAGCCCCACCCCCACTCTCTTATGCTCTCGTCTTGAACATGTGCTTAGGCTCTTTATCTGTTGCTTTCATGTCAGGATGTCTGCCTTCACGGTGAATAATTGATGTGGTTTATCAAAGACGAGCAAGATGCATGCTTCATCAGGCTCACTTGAGCCCTTTGATCAAAAAAATTATGCTGTGACTTCTGATATTATCAGCATCTGCTTGCATTCAACACAAAATCACTTTGAATTAAAAATTAACGACTTGCTGCTTTGCTTTGACTGTGTGTTCTTGGCCCTCTCCACAGGGAACTCTAGAATATCAAGGGAGCAAGAGGAAGCCAAGAAAACTTGGGTAAATATCTGTCTTCTTAGTTCTAAGCAACTGTAAACAGAAGGGGTCCTTTGTGATATTACAGAAAATGCAAAACTTTCCAGAGAGGCTTCTAAAAATATGCAATCCAGATATTTCCACTATTATTGACATTGGAAACTACTTCTCACAGTAGCAAGTATATAAAACTTGAATCTATTCTGTCCAAAAAGGCTGAAATTGTCACCTAAGGGCAATTGTTATTTCTCATAATTATTCCAGGGAATTGTACTTTCTTCATAATTGGAGACATGTAGTGAGTTGTATAAAACTCTCTTTGCACAAATAAGAGCTCTCTACACAGTACAAATAGGCCACTTCCTCCACATTATCCTATGCCTGGGCCTTAAAACATGCACAAAGAAAAACTTTCCCCAATGGTTAGAGGATAGTAAGGAGTTTGTGGCTCATTTGCTTATTAGCATCTCAATTGAACATAACAATGAAGTAAATAACCAGTACTAGTTTGAGAATTGGGGAGGTCAGGAGAACTTATCTAGAGGGAACCAGATGGAGACAGAAAATTTAATCATATAAATCAAGTTATTATACAACATGACCACACCTTCCAGACACTACTAAGTTGAACCCATCATCCATGTGTGACCCAGAGGCGAAAGCCTTTGTGGATCAGACCCCAGTACTTGTGTGCAGGGAGACCCTGAGTTACCTAAGCTCTCCTTCCCCTCCAGTGTTGGGACCTGACCCTGTTCTAACTACTCACACAATGTTAGCTCCCTAGTGATGACTGTAGCATTTGGTTTCTTTTTCTGTTGAAAATCCTATTCTTTTCTTTGTTGCAGCCAAATCAAAGTGCTCGATGGGGAAGATGAATATTACAAATCTCTGTCACCTGTGGACTGTATTCCTGAGGACAGCTCAGCCCACCCTTTCTTTTTTTCCTCGGCCTCCAAAGGAGACTCTTTTGCCCAACACTGAGTTGTACTTCCTGAGCCCAAATCTGTCCAGGGTAAGAACAATCATGGTAATGGACTGACTGTCACTGAATAAGAAAGCACTGACATGGGGTCAGCTTCTTTGGGCACACAATCCATATCTGAGTCTTCCCGACAATTTGCAGATTCCAAAACATCTTCTCGTATCTCTGCCACTCTCCCACACCTGGTGTGCAGCCTGAGCTGGGCAATCCCTTCTTTTCTCAGCCTATGGGTCCCTGTGGGACACTGAGAACACCACTATGGTGATAATAACAGTCATTTATGCCCCTAACATCTAAGAAGGTAACAATCTCACCATAGGCCAGTCATGAACTCCGATAATATTTCTTTATTTTTCCTACCAAGTCACTTTTCAGCCCATGCAGAATATGCCCCAGTGGGAACCCAGGAGTCCCCTTCCTGCTGTTTCCTCCCCACTTCCCCCTCCTTGGGCTTTTCTACCTCTCCAGCCTCCCCCAGGGTCAGGGCTCCATTGCTGAGTGCCCCTATCCTGAGAAGTATGCCCACAGTCCCCTAGGACAGGATAATTTCCTGTGTTTAGGCAGAGAGGTCCGAATCTTTCAGATTCTTTCTATAAGGCAAATACCCCTCTCTTGGTAATTATTATGCTGAGAAAGGCTTTGCCTCTTTATTCTGCTTTGCCAAAGCACCCCTATCACTTTAGTAATAAAAAGAAAGGAATGAAAGGAAATGAAAATTTGGACCTGTCCAAATCCAGGTCACCCTGTTTTGTAACTCTCCATTCATTGGTCAGCCGACTTTACTAGACTTTGAGTGGCTACAGGGGAAAGATCTTATCTTGTCCATCTTTGTGTAGCAAGAGCCTAGCACAGTGCCTGGCAGAGTGGACATCCAGTGAATGTAGAATGTGTGGACAAACTTCACTTCGTTCCACAGACATATCTGACAAGAATATTACTTTCAGTTATATGTTATACATGATTAATCACTTTTCTTATACTGTAAGCTCTGATATTTTACTCAAGGTTGAGCTAATCCTATTGTAGTGATATTATATTATATAATACTCGATATGATTCAGTATGACAAACCTTTTTGGGCACCTACTCTATATAAAATAATATGTGAGATTGCCATGTGATATATAAAAACAAAAAACACTATAAGATCTTTACTCTAAAATAGATGTTATTAACATTTTTCTAACCCTAAAATACTTAGTAGATAGTATTAAGGGTGTAGCTAGATTTTGAGAAAAATGACCTTGAAGAAATAGAGAAAAAACAGAGTTTTGAAAAGATGTTAATAAGCATTTTATGAACATAAATAATGAAATGAGGCATTTAATGATCTCAAAATTATAAGTTTACAAGAAAAAGAAGTATAACCAATTTTTCAATAGCTAAACTTTACTTTTTTAAAAGTGAGTCTTGATTTTTTTCTAGATCTTTGCCCAAAAGGTAATGTATTATAAGATATGCAAGTAGAACAGAAGAAACACAAATTTTATTTTATTGTTTAAAAAATAATCTCTAGAATGTATAGATTTTCCTTCTTATTATTAATATATGAGTGCTTTTAGAAGTTTCACTTTTATCATTGATTTGTCTACCTTTGGTTTGATAATATTAGCTGCTCTTCAACTGTTGAATTGGAAATGTTCACAACTTTCCACTTGCCCATGTACAATGTAATTGTAAACCTACCTTGTTTCTAATTAAAATATATCAATAAATAAAGTTTAAAAGAAAATAGAAGTAATTATAAAATTATAATTCAGAAGCTCTGCAATAGTTAGTGACTGATACAGCTATAACTCCTAACAGTACTTTAGAAACGGTATTCATTATCAGTGCAGCATAGATAAGACAAAGACTATAGACATTATTCTTAGCTAGTCACAATCCCACAAACCCCAAAAGCAATTCTTAAATCAAGCAGATGAGAATGATGCAAACTAGAATAGTGTAAATGTCTTCTTAGATTTATCAAAGTATTATAATATGCATATGGCAAAAATCAAACAAAAATCAAATAGTTGAGAGGGTTTATAATGGACAGCAGTCTTCTCCATGCTTCCCCCTTGAGAAGAAACCATTTTTTTTACTATTTCTAATTCTAATTCTTCTAACGGTTTCCACCATGTCTCTGAATAATTTGCTTCTACCTTCACGGGTTATCATTTTAGACATTTACTCTCCCTCTTTTGAAAAATGTAATTTATTTCAATCCCCCTTCCCCTCTCTCTTCACTTCTCCCAGTATTATAATTTTATGTTTAAATTGTTGTTGACTACCTTTTAAACTTTAAATTATATCATTAAACATTTATTTTTCTGTGCTATCAACTTTCAATAATATCTCTATGAGGGTGAAAACCAGCAGACTAAAAGACAATGTCAAGAAAAACAGAAATAATCCTGGGAATAGGACATTTTTTAAAAGCTCCATTGCAGACCCTTGGTATTCATATTCTGAGCTGCTGCTTCCATTTTGGTTCATCTGCAGATTGCCTCTATCCATTTTTTTAAACTTTCTTTTAAAATATAAAACATATACAGAACAGGGCACAAATCAGAAAATTCAGCTCAATAAAGTATCAGAAAGTGAACATCGATGTAACCACCCTCTCATGTAGAATAGAACTGCAGTCCCCAACCCCTGGGCTGCAGAACAGTACTGAGTCAGTGGCCTGTTAGGAACCGGGCTGCACAGCAGGAGGTGCGTGGTAGAGAGCTAGTGAAGCTTCATCTGTATTTACAGCTGCTCCCCATCATTGACATCACCGACGGAGCTCTGCCTCAGGTCAGGTGAGCAATGGCATTAGATTCTTGTAGGAGCGAGAACCCTACTGTAAACTGCATATGCAAGGGATCCAGGTCACCGTGCTCTTTATGAGACTCTAATGCTTGATGATCTGAGGTGGAGCTGGGGGGTGAGGCTAGCACTGGGGAGCTGCTGCAACTACAGATTATCATTAGCAGAGAGGTTTAACTGCACAATAAATGTGATGCACTTGAGTTATCCGGAAACCATCCGCTCCCCACCAGTCTGTGGAAAAATTGTCTTCCGTGAAACCGATGCCTGGTGCCAAAAAGCTTGAGGACCTCTGGAATAGAACATTGTCAGCACCCCAGAAGCCTCCCTCCTGTCTCGTCCCAATCACTACTCCTCCTGCACCTCCCAAAGATAAATATTCTCATGACTCCAGTGCTAAACACTTCCTAGATTTTCTTTATATTTTACACTTACACGCATCCCTAAACACTATAGTTATGTTTTGCTTCATAGTTAGGTTTGGAGAACTTTATATAAATAGAATCTTACAGTGAGTAATTTTTAAGGTCTTATTTCTTTCACTCAGTGTTATATTTGTGAGGTTCATCTATATTGTGGAATATAAATGCAGTTCATTCATTTCATGACTGTGTAGTATTCTAACATATGAATATAACATAGTTGATTTAGCCGTGCTACTTTTTTTTTTTTTTTTTTGAGACAGAGTCTCACTCTGTTGCCCAGGCTGTAGAGTGCCGTGGCATCAGCCTAGCTCACAGCAACCTCAAACTCCTGGGCTCAAGCAATCTTTCTGCCTCAGCCTCCCCAGTAGCTGGGACTACAGGCATGTGCCACCATGCCCGGCTAATTTTTTACATATATTTTTAGTTGTCCAATTAATTTCTTTCTATTTATAGTAGAGACGGGGTCTCGCTCTTGCTCAGG
>CAUYRT010097952.1:0-79520 GCA_963574885.1 Lepilemur ruficaudatus
ACCCAAGTGAGTATGCTCTAAATTGTATGTCCATATCTGTACATGTATGTGTACATATTCACATAAACAGTCATCTGCAGAAATATTTGGAAATATACCCAGATATGAATGTATTTATTAATATAAATATGTGTTCATAAAGTGTGAAGACACATGCACACAGATAAACATATACATCTTCATCAAATATTCTTGAGCATCTTCTGTGTGCCAGGTACTGTGCAGGGTCCTGAGGATATAACAGAAAATATGGATATTGAACAAATAATTTCAGTTGCATGAGTAACACTAAATAATTCAGGGTCATAGATCATATAATAAGGAAATGCCTTAGTGGAATGGGGTCAGAGACTAGTTCCCTAAGGAAGGATGTCTCAGCTGAGACCTGAAGGTTGTGTAGGAACTGGCTAAGCACAGTAAACAGCATGTGGCAAGGCCCTGAGGTGAGTAGAAGCCTGACAGCTTCATGGAACTAGAATATAAGTTCCAGGAGGACAGAATTTTTGTCTCTTTTGTTCACTGCTCTATCCCCATCACTCTGAATAGTTTGTAGCACACAAATGTTTGTTATTTGTTGAGTGAATGACTGTCTAAAGCATACTGAAGGTGGCAAGAGGAGAGTGGCATGAAATGAAGCTGGAGGGGGAGGCAGGAGCCTGTAGACCACACTTTGATTTTGACCTTTATGTTTAGGATAAGGGGAAAATATTAAAGGATATTAAACATAGGAGAGACATCATCTGATTTGCATTTTATAAACACTCTCTGGCTGCAATGTAGAGAGAGCTATGAGCAGATTTGGAAGACTAGTTACTGGTTTTTCTTAAAGGGGCTGCATTTGGCATTTTTCAGGTGGAACAAATCATTGTGTGGGCGATATTGCTGAACTTGTAGCATCCCCAGCCCCTGTTCATTGAATGCCAGTAGTGTCCCTCCCCAAGTCATGTGACAACCAAAAAAACGTATCCCACTTCCATACATGTCCAGTGGAGGTGGAAGTGGGGAAGTACTATCCTTGGTTCAGAACCAGAGAATTAGACCATTGGTGTAGACTAGGTGAAAGATGATAGTTACTTGGTTTAAACTGATAGCAATGGAAATGTAGAGAAATGGACTGATTCCTGAGTGTTAAACAATATAGTTAGTTCTGCTATAATGCAACATATAGGTTCCTGAAAATCACCATGCTACAGAAAGTTATGCAGTACAAATTTTGTTAGGAGTACAACACTCAAAACTTTATCAGTGACACATTAAAAACAGTTAGGAATCTAATCAAAATGGTAGAGTAGTTTTACACTTGTTAAATGGTTAAGAAATACACAAATACTGCAATAAATGTGGCTCTTTACCTTGAAAAAGACCTATACTTTGCTTGTAGAAATGGGCATGACAAAGGCTGTAGATTGTGAGTTATTGTGAAATGGTAGAAGAAGATGGTGTGAAATCAGATGGAAAGTTGTAACCAGATGGATGTGGTCTATAGCACGTGGTGATCAAGCTAGCTGGTTGATGTTGGAGGTATGCACATGGACGTGTTTTGTATATTCCTACACAGCTCTGTTCAGCTGAGTATAGTTTCCTATGTTTATCCAGTGTTTCTCATGGACAAAATTGCAATAAACAATGCAAAATTTGTGTTACGCCGAATTGTTCCCTAATACATCACTTGCTTTGGAACAGATTTGTTCTTTCACAGTGAGTGTTATAGCAGCATTGACTGTATAACAAAGAGGAAATGATGATTGATTGGCTGTGAAGGTTAAGGATGTGAGACCATCATGACCTCAGAAGTTATGATTTGAGTAACTAGGTGAATTGGAGTGAATTTACTGAGATAATGGAAGAAGGAGAAGTTTTAGGGTGAGAAGATGAATTCAGGGTGGAGTATATTGAATTAAGATGCCTTTGAGACATTCTTGTTAAACTATTGAGGAAGCAGTTGAGTATATAGGTCTGGGGTTCAGGGGTGAAGTCTGAATAAGAGATACAGATTTGGGGAAGTTATTGGTGTTGAATGATAACTAAAGCATGGAAGTGGATGGGATTGCCCAAGCAGAATGTATAGGGTGAGAAGAAAAGAAAGCCTAGGACAGAACACTAAGAAATACCGATATTTGAGAGATAGAGGAGGAAGAGTCAAAAACAGAAGGAGAAGGAGTGATCACTAACATTAATAGTAATAATAATTCTTATTTATTGATTGCATTTGTGTGCTGAAACCTGTATTGTTCAATATAGTTTCCACTGGCCACATGTGACAATAGATCACTGGAAATGTAGCTAGTATGATTGAAGAACAAATTTTAATTAATTTAAATGTAAATTAAAAACTTTCTTGAAAAACTTTTAAGTATGTTTAGAACAACTTGGGTTGGTGAATCTACATTTTGAACTGTTAATTATATAAAGTCTAAATATAGACTGAATATTTCTTATGAAGATTTAGTATCCCAATTGATATGTGCAGTAAGTGTAAATTACACATTAGATTTCGAAGACTTGGTATGAAAAATGCAAACTATCTCGTGATTTTTTGTATTTATTATGTGTCAAAATATTTGGCTATACTAAATACAATATGTTATTAAAATAATTTCATCTGTTTCATTTTACTTTGTAATGTGGCTACTAGATAATTCTAAATTTCATACGTGGCTTGCATTATATTTGTACAGGACAGCGCTGTGCTAGACACTATACTTATGTAGCTACATTATTTAATCCTCACAACAACACTATGCAGTAGTTGGTATTTTGCATTTTAAGGTTGAGAAAACCAAGGCATAGAGCAATGATGAAACTTGCTCAACATTTTCACATTAGTATATGGCAGAGCTAGAACTTAAATTTAGTTTTGCCTCTTTGTGCTAAGGAGACAGAGAAAGAGAGTAAAAGGGTGAAAGAAGAGAGATCATGAAAGTGTGGTACTGTGGAAACCAAGGAGAGAAAGTATTTCAGAAGGGAGGAGTGGTCAGCTCAGAGATGGCCACACAACGTAAAGACTGAAATATGAGCACAAGAACCTCTGTGACCTTGATGAAAACTCTTGAGTGGCATGATAGGGACAGGAGCCAAATTGGAGAGAATTGGGGAGTAAATGAGAAATGAGAAGATGGAGAAACTTAAACTTTTTCAGTAATGTGCCTTTGAAGGAGAGAGAGGACAAGAGCTAAGGGAGGGGCAGGTGTGGGGTTCAGGCAGGCTGTGTTTTCTAAGATGGAAGACGTGTGCTTTTTTGTAGGATCTGTTAGAGAAGGAAAGGTAACTAGAAAAGTGAGAGAGAATCAGTACGGGAGGTCTCTGAGAAGGTGAGAGGAGATGGGATGGAGATCCCAGGTTCTTGAAAGTGTGTCTCTTCAGGAGGAAGGCCCCCTCTTCTATTGTAGCGTAGGGAAGGAGAAGAGATGGTTACAGATGGATGTGGGCAGGCTTGTAGATTTGGTGGTGGCAAGCTGAGGTAGTTCCCATCCCATGAGGGGATTTTTCTCTATTTAACAAGGTAAGTCATTTGCTGATGACAGAGAGAAGGAAGGCTGGGAAGGATTGTGGAACGTAGAGAGGATAGCTGTAGTTTCAGTAAAGAATAGATGTGTGAGCTGACTTGAGAAGCATAGTAGGATTTCTAGGCAGTGCTGAGGGTCCAGTTGAGGTTGATGACATTAATTCATAGTGGAGCCACTCTGGTTATATGACTTTCCAATTTCAAACGATTCTCTCTAGTTTGGCTTCTGTCCCCATCATGCTACCCAAGAGTTTTCACCAAGGTCACAGAGGTCCTTGTTACTAAGTGCAGTGCTTGTATTTCAGTCTTTATGTTGTGTGGCCATCTCTGAGCCGCCCACTTCTCTTCTGAAACGCTTCGTTTCCTTGGTTTCTGCAAGACCACACTCTCATGATCTCTCTTCTTCTATCACTCTTGTACTCTCTTTCTCTGTCTCTTTAGCATAAAGAGTCAGGCAAAACTAAAGTTCTAGCTCTGCCACATACTAATGTGAAAACGTTGAACAAGTTTCATCACTGCTCTATGCTTTGGTTTTTCTTAACCTTAAGGTGCAAAAAATAATAGCAACTACTGCACAGGGTTGTTGTGAGGAACTCAGCTACCTGGCTGTGGGCATGGAAGAAGTAGACATTTAGATTCATCTAGGGTAGAGATTTTCCTCAAGGAGATATGATGAAATGAACAGGGAGTTGAAGATACTGACAAGACAGCAGTTGACAAGAGGGACTGTGGGACCTAAGCCAGATGTTGAGAGAAGAGAAGACAGCAATGGGTCTGATGGACGTGGAAAAAGTAGTTAGGTACCAGTAAGATGAGGAACAGGTACACTGGGTATAGTTGAGCATGCTGGACAGAAGGATTAGAGATTTTGGTTAGAGAATGTCTGAATGAGAGATTTCAGAGATGGGGCAGTTCTAGGTGTTGGCAGGTTCTAAGGTGTGGCCATAGAAGTGGGTAGCTAATGTTGGGTAGAAGAAACTGTTATTATAGATAAGGAATCAAGAAACAAAAAGGTTGGATGAGACCTCCATAAGGGTGTTTGTAGATGTACACATGCACACATAAAATATGTTTACCTACTGCATATGCACGGACACGTGTATTAAATACATGTACAAATGCATGCCTATGCACATACAGTTCATGTACTTTCAGACCAAGTCATGCAAGTGTGTGCACACACACGGATTGTCTGGAATCCCCTCTGATGCTTGGGCTGATTGGGTGATGTTATGATTTGGAAGTTTATCCCCTCCAAATCTCATGTTGAAGTTTGATCCTCAGTGTTGGAGGTAGGACCTGATGGCTGGTATTTGGGTCATGGGGGGCAGATCTGTCACGAATGGAGTAGTGCCTTCCTTCGAAATTGGATGAATTCTCACCGTTATTTCTTCAGAGAGCTGGTTGTTAAATAGAGCCTGGCGCCTCCCCTGTCTCTCTTTTGCTTCCTCTTGTGCCATGTGATCTCTGTGCAAGCTGGCACCCTTTCACTTTCTATCATGAATGGAAGCAACCTGAGGCCCTCACTGGATGCCCGATCTTGATCTGTTCCAGACATCAGAATTGTGAGCCAAATAAACCTTTTTTCTTTGTAAGTTACCCAACCTCAGGTATTTCCTTTATAGCAACACAAAACGGACTAAGACAGGTGGACTTTTGGAGAAGCAGACAGGCAGCCTTTGGAGGATTCTGAGTCAGTCCCAGCAGAAAGGGCTCAGTCAGTCATGCCCAGCAGTTGTAGGGATGGAGGCCGCCTAGAATTTAACAGACCCAGATATATTAGGTTACAAAGATTGCTGCTCCACTTTTCCTCTGTCATCTAGACTCTATGCCCTGCTGTGATTTCTGAGTGCTCTGGAGTAGGTGGGATTGGGACCAGCTCTTAGAGTAAGGAGGAGGAGACCTTCCTGGGTCCCTCCAAAGAGCATTCTGTCTCCCCCCCTCCCCTGGGAGGGGACAGCAGGAGAAACTGCTGAAGGGAAGGTTGGTGTCTACGATTGAGTACGACTTTTCCTGACCTTGGAGCATTCAGAGACCCAATCAGTGCAGTAATAAATTAAGGACTTATGGAGGAATAAATTCTCGGCCTTAATGAAGTTCTTTGCTAGAGGCCATAGGCAGGTCAGCAGGTCAGGATGATGCAGATTGGAGGCTTCAGTGAGTGGGCTGAGCTGGCTGGGAAGCCATCAGGAGTGAGAGGATCCAAAACTCTGCTAGTCAGGTCCTTTTTTGGAGCTATGGGCATAAAGCTGCTCAAGTGACAGGTAGGCTGATGGAAGCTAGGACTCTTTATAGAAGGGTGGCTGCAAGGTGCCTGCCACAGAGCCCCTCTGCTGGGGTTATTCAGAGCTAACTTGGGAAAAACAAGACGAAACAAAAATGAAAACCAAGAGAGGTGTGACTATCTGGGGGTGTGCAAGGTGTTTGTTTTGTTTTATTTTGGAGGGGGACACTTTACACTGAGGGAAGATAATTCTGGGCCACTCAGTGGTCAGAACCAGACTGGGGCTGTGGTCCCAGGTCTTTGGCATCATCCAAAGTACAGAGCATTGTCCATGGGGCAGTGGGCATTTGTGGGTTGGGATCTTGCTGGGAGTCAGCTCTGTGGGCTAGGTAGGTCAGGACCTCTAGCTGTCTTTGGTAAGAAGCACTTGCAGAGTCCAGGACACAGAGCACTACGTATAAATGAGGGAGAGGTAGGGCACAGGTACATGCATGAGATAAGGGGAGAGTGAGTCGGAGAGCAGCCCAGAGTGCTTGCTGCCTGGTTTGATGCTGGAACACTGGGAGGGGCCAGTCTTGAGGGCTGGATGCTGCTGCATTAGATCCTGAGTTCTTTCTCTTTTCATCCCATCCTCTGCAACATCTGCCACTGGGGATAAGCTCTTGGGGTATAGTCCAGAGGTGGAGGAGGGAATGGTGCTGTATTTGGAGTCAGGGGCTGCTGGAGCTAGAGGGAATATCTCCTTCCTTCACGTGTCCCTGCCCCCACGGTGTAGTGCCCAGCCTGGGCTTTTCCTTTAAATATGTCTTACAGCTGTCTGAACTCTGAAATTTCTTTCACTCCTTCCCTCGCCTTGTTAACATGTGTTGCCTTTGGGGTAATCAGGGAAAAAATATTATGTCCTTTTACAATTACCGGGTTTTGGAATATTAAAATGTCTCGCTGCATCGGCACTGTTATTTTGATTGGTATTCTAACCTTTGACTAGCCCATAAAGCGCGCCGCTCCTGAAGCCAATATTGCAGGACTGAAATTTAATTCCGAAATGATTCCAGATAATAGGGAGACAGATAATATATGCATGAAGGATATTATGTTTGGACTAACTGCAGCAGGGCCAGGGCTGGGGAGCTGAATAATAGCCCAGAGTGAGTTATAATCTGTGGGACAGAAATGCCTTACTGTCAGGGCCAGGAGAGGAACTCTTAAATCAAAGGCACAGAAAAGGGTGCGATTGCAGGGTACTTGTTTTGACAGGGAGAGCACCAGAGCCAAGAGGGTAGGTATCAAAGGCTATGCTCCATCTTTTCTCTTGAACAAGATACCAAGGCCCTATATGATCTAGCTCATTGTAGCGTCCCTATCTCCATATCTCCTGTCCCTCCGTAACATTCCAGCCATATCAAACTTCTTGCTGCTTTTCAAATATGCATGACTGTTTTACCTCCATTTACTTATGCTGTTCCCTCTGCTTACATTGCCTTTTCCTCTTTCAGTGTGTTGGAAAAACTCCTGTTCATCCCTCAAAACCCTTTTGTGTGACACTTTCTCTGACGTTCCCCTACCTCTGGTAGAACTAGTAAATCACCTCTTTTATATGCTTCAGAACTGTGTATTGAGCATACCACATGCTCCTGTAATTATTTGCTTACATATTTTTGTTTCCTACTAGACTGTGAGCTTGTTGAGGTCTATATCCACCCATCTCTGTATCTCCAGTGCCTAGCACAGGACCTGGCATGCACTCGGCATCAACAAGCATAATTGAATCCACACTGAATATTGGGCTGGCCTAATGAGCTCCACAGTCCAGATGCCTATTCGTCTGCTGGATTTCCCAGAAAAATAAACTTAGAGAAGTTAGGTGACTTGCCTAAAGGCGCGTAGCCAGGAAGAGGTGAAGCTAGGATTTGAACCCATGCTGGTATGCTTTTTTCCCCAGACCTTGTGTCTCAGGCAGGTGGGCAGGGAAGGAGTTGGAGGTTAAGGTAGGAAAGACAGAAACTCGCCTCCCTGACTCCTTCCTTCCATAGCCCAGGACTTGAGTCCTCTTTGCTGGAGACTGCATTATTTCTTAGCATTCATAGGATTCACATGCTGGAAAGGATTTTGCCTCTTGTTGCTGCTGTTGACCTTTGGACAGTTATTCCACACAAAGATTCCACACCAAGGATCAGGAAGGTACCTTAGGAAAGGTACCTAAGTGTGGTTTTGGAGAGCCCTTAGGGAGGTAGGCAAGCAGAGGACAAGGAGCCCTTGGTGATATCAGAAAACTTCACAGACATTCCCCTCGAAGACTTGGTGGAACTTGTATTTTGGGCATATAATGATAGAGAAAGTACATAATGAAAAAAACTATAGTAAATTTCATTGGTTTTTAAATTGATTTGTATTTTATTAATTATAGTGCTGTCTGCAAAAACCTGGGAAAAAAGTATCGCTGTATCTGAAACTTACCCTTCATTTAGCCTTCAGGTGATACATGGTGTATACACTGGAACCTGAGGTTATGGGAAGTGGCTCACAGGCTAGAAATCACTGCAAGAGAAAGAGCTTTGGAGCCAGATGAGTCTGGCTCAGACTTCAGATATCACTACCAACTATCTATGTGATCTGGAGCAAGACCCTCTCTGAACCTGTTAAAGATGACTAATATCTCACAGAAAACTTAGCCTCTGGAGTCCAGTAGGCCTATTTAGAATCTTGACTCTATATTGACTAACTGTGGGGTTTTAGGAGAGTCACTTAACTTCTTTGAGCTTCAGTATTCCCCTCTAAAAAATAAGAAAAATAATACCCATCTCCTAGAGTTGACCTGAGGATGAAATGATAGCACTATGCTCCCACCCTTTCCTTGTCCCAGTACTGACCACTAAACACGAGATGATTAGGCTACAGGGAGAAGAGAAGTCAAGGAGACATATAGGACTTTGTGGGCAGGAGCTAGGAAAAGGAGACTCCCTCGAGCAGAGTTCATGTAAGCATCAGGGAGGATGAGCTTAATGCTGTCCTTGGACTAGCTCACCCTCAGCTCACACAGGAAGATTCAGTCATCTCGTGCCCTTGATTCCAGCTGCCATCAGCATGCCTAGATGGCCAGTGGAGTGCAGAGTCACATTCACCTTACGGCAATTCCTGGCTGTATCATCTGCCTTTGTTATGACCTTAGACAAGTTACTTATCTTCTCTGAATCTTGGTTTCTTCATTTGTAAAGTGGAGATAATTAGTAATAATAGTAAAAAACAGTATCTACTCTAAATACTTTATATGGATTAAGTCACTTAGTCCTCAAACAACTCCAAGAGGTAAGTACTGTTATTAGCCATCGTACAGATGAGCATACTGCTGCACAGAGAGGTTATGTTCCTTCCACATGGTCCAACAGCTAGTAGGTGATGAAGCAGGTATTCGAATCTAGGCAGTAAACTCCAGAGTCCATGCTCTTAACTGCTTTGCTCTGCTGCCTCCACTGCAAAAGAAGGAGGAGTCTGTTTTGTTTGGGGAAAGAAAGTCAAGAAAGTTTTTGGTGAAGAGACGCTGGGGTTGAGTCTTGAAAGATGAGTAAGTTTTCAGGTGACTGGGTGCAAAGGGCATCCAGGCAGAGGGAGCAGCGTGAACAAAGGCTTGATGTGATGAGACTACTTGCTGGACAGGGAACTGCAAACGGTAGTTTTCAGGTTTTTTTAAGCTACTGATGTGGACCAGCCATGCCTTTTACCAAAGGAAACGCAGAGTGACAGTGAGAGTGAGAACCAGCGAGTGCAGTAAGGAATCATCGCCCAATGTCAAAAGTGGCGCCAGCCTAAGCTGCCCTCTAAGAGAGGTGCAGTAGCTCCAGGAACCTGCCATGTTTATGTCCATGCATAGGAAGAAAGAGCCTATGGGCCAGGGCTAGCAGGAAGTGGCCACCCGGCCTTGTAGCATGTTGGCTGTGGATAGGCCAAGAGCCCTGGGCAGAAGGCCTCTGTATCCTTATGGTAAAACGTGGGAAATGACAGTGTGAGAATCGATTAGATCATACTGTGAAGCTCTTAAAGGAGTGCTGGTACTCTGTGTGTGGGTGGGCAGCTTGGCACACCCTCAGCCAGGGAGCTAGCCTGCCTTGGTCTGCAGCCCTGGTGAGTGTGGCCACAAGGGGAAAAGAAGCAGGTGAGAATCAGCTCAGGGCAGCTGGGAGTCTTTCTTCCCCTGAAGGTTCCCCGCAGCTGGTGCAGATCAACCTCTACTCTGGAGTTCTTGTAGTGCTTTCTGTGGTAGGTCTTCACAACCAGGCCTGCCCCAGGGTCTGTCTGCCTCTGGCTGGCTGCAGCTCAGATTCTGTGTCTTGTCAAGGGGCACAACCTCTGTGTTCCAGTCCCACTGTGAGCCCGCTCTGTCTTTCTCTTGTGTCCTTGAGGAAGTGAGTTCTGGGCTCACTTTGGAGCATGGGAGAATGGGAAGCTCTCCTGGATCTGTCTGGGGCCTGGATTCCAACGTAGGCATTCTGACTATAGAATGTGTACTCTAACCCTCAGGACCAGTTATTAGGGCCCAGTGTAGCCCAGAGTCTACGCCTTGTGGTTACTGTGTGTAGCCTGGTCCGTCTTTGTGAGGGACTGTGAGCCACTTGAGGAAAGGGACTAGATCTGCTGCTTCTCTGAATCTGCAGAGCTAGGCAAGCAGGGGGGACCTCAGTAAGTTATAGCAGCATAAATACTATGGAAGGATGAGGGCAGTTTGCGAGAGAGGCAAGACGTGGCAGCAGCGGAGAGATGGACTCATTGGTGCTCTGTTAAGTGTGAGAGAGCTAAGGGAGCACTTAGTTACTCTACCTTCTCCCCAGGGTTTTTTTTTCTTCTTCTTCTTTTGATTTTGTTGTTGCTACTCTGGACCCTGGAAACTGGAAAGAGTTGCAGAACAGGAGAGGAAAAGACAGGGAGACTTCCTTGAAGGCAGGAGGCACAGCCTTCCCGCCCAGCCCTGTAGGCAACTCTGCAAAGGCAGGTTGTACCATGTCTGTCAGTATCAATAATAACAGAACACCAATGCACGGGGCCCCACTTGGTGCCAGCCTCTGTGCTAGATGCTTTACACGCGTTATTGCATTTAACCCTCACGGCTGCTCAGCAAGGAAAGGGCTTTGTTCCTGCTTTATAGGTGCTAAAGTAGAGACTCAGAGAGATTAAGAAGCTTGCCCAAGGCCAGGAGGATGTAAATACAGTTTCTCTCCTTACAGCTTCCCTCTTGTCACTTGTCTCATGGTAGATACCAACTGAAGGCAGTTCCTCTGGTCTGGACTGGTTTGAGCTGGAAACCCAGACAAACACACAGCAGCCATTATTTGTTGTATGGTCAATGAAAGTCAGTGATTGGGGAAGGATAGGAATTGGCCTTATACTCAGGTGTCTTGACAGTGACATCTATTTAATGGGGATCTATGTGTGTAATAGGGTGTACGCATGTGTACATTCATGTCTGTGTATGTTTGAAGAAGTGTATCCCCCACACTGGGGAGGTTTGTGCAGGCCTGAGTATGTCTGTTTGTATTCTGGTATGTGCACGTGCCCACAAATGGGAAAATGGGTGAAGGTGTCAGTGGGATTTGTAGTCTGACTCTAGGCACTGGAGGTGGGCAGATGAGGCCCTTGTCTCTAGAGGGCAGTGTGGTGCAGTACAAAGAACTCTGGACTGACCACAAAGCTAGAAAATATAGATATAGTGTTGGGTCGCTTGCCCTTTCTGCGGCCTCAGTTTCCTTGTCTAACAAATAAGGGAGTTAGATGAGGCAGTTTCTTTTTATGATCTCTTCTACCATTGCCATTATGAGATCATTCATGGTGCCTTAGGTTTCCCCTTTTTGCTTCTAGCCAAAAATGAGACAGACACAAGGAAGGTGGGAGAAGTCCCTCTTCACCTCTACCTACTATGATCTCTGGCCTTGGGACTACTCCACTATCCCACTGGAAAAAGTTGAGGGTCCAGGGGACTCAGCTGTTATGGAGGAGTTTAGATAGCTGGCACCTGTCACAGTTTGGCATGGGTTGGACTGAAGTGGAATGCCTTTAGGCTTTGGGCTTCACTGTGAGAATACGGGGTGAGGAGAAGCTTATTGTCTCCCTGTTGCTTTGGGGGTGGAAAGGAGGGACCCTCTCAATACTCTAAAGGTAGGGAGCAGCCCAGGCCCTTCCTCTGGCCTTTGATCCCATTTGTCCGTTGTCTTGGCAGACTCTGAGTGATGGCCAGGTAGAGACCAGGGAAAGTATCTAGATGTGTGTTCACGTTCATGTAGGACTGTGCTGGGTCAGCCCGTGATCTTCCTGTGAGCTGACTTGGTCTGTTTTCAGCTCCCTTGGAGGAAGAGTGGTTTGAGCTTGGGTGCCTTAATTTTCCCTGGCTGACTCCTCAGAGCTGATGTGGATGGCTCCTATAGATGGGACCTTTGGCTATCTCAGTCTTCAGGTGGGATTGTAGCAGGGTTTTGTTTATTTTGTCCCATTTATTAGGCTTCAGTTCCCTATAGTTTCTGAATATGATGGGCAGAGTCACCAGAGAATGAATGGGCAATATCTAGACTTAGGGCAATGGCCTCAGTGCTGGTGAGGACTTCTCTTTCTTTGTTGGGCTTAGATCAGCCTGGACCTAGGCCTCAGGTAGCTAATGACCTATGCTCTGCCTGGGTCAGGACATCTATATTCACTTCTAGCCACCAGTCAGTCCCTCAAGTCCTATGGGTGGGGGCATCTGGACTCAGAGGTGAATCAGACCTGGTCTCTACCTGTACAGAGCCCCCAGTCTGGTAGGGAAGATGGATGGGTCAATAGGCAGATGGGGAAAAATACAATAGAAGTGGTAAGTACAGTGATAGAAATATAATTTATTTCAAATTCAGCTCTATACTGAGTTGAAATTTACATGAGACAGAGGGTCCATGTAAGCATGTCTGTGTGCCACGTACTTCCTGCCTGTGCCACTTCATAAGCTTTGAGCTACCCTGATGAGCTAATCCCTGCCCGTGCCTGGTGTGACTTCTTTAAAGGCCCTAAAGTAAGGCCCTCGTGAGACCCTACGTTACCCTACTTGGAAAAGAAGAGCAGCTCTTATTGAATATTGAGGTCCAGGCTGGCTGCTCAGGAAGTGCTTGTGTGTGGGTGTGGGCAGATGTGCTTGTGAGTGTGCACTGGCATGAGCCCAGGTGTGCATATGGCAGCTGCCAGTGGTCTGTCCCCAGTACCACGCCGACCAGCTCTTATGGTGCTAGGCCTGAGCTTGACACCTACTTGGCTGCAAGCAGGCAGGCAGGCTGCAGGCAGATCCCATGGCAGACCCGAGGCCTCCCCAGTGGTGTGTTTGCTGTGCCTAATTACCCGGCAGTTGTTTAACTATGCAAGCTGCATGCCTGCCTTTATTGCGCTGTGATTGCTGAGCTGCCTATGGGGAGTGTCATAAAAAGATATAAAATGCCCATTATCTGTCTGACGCCCTCCTCCTGGACTGTGGGTGTTTGTGTTTTATTTTATTTTTATGGCTTGAGGGAAGCTCTGCAGGAAAGAAAGGGAGAAAAGAGGAGGGAAGGGAGGGGAGGCCCTATAGAAATTGGGGGCTGGGAGACTGCGGAGCCCCCTCATACTGTGGTCAGAAGGGCTCTCCTGACCAGAGGGAGATATAGAAATGGCAGATCTCAGGATCAGGACAGAATGCTTGGGAAATAAGGCTTAGATCTTCCCCTCCCCATCCACCTACAAGTCTTGCAGCTTATGTTTCCACCTTACCTATGTATGCTAGCCTCCTCCCTGCATGGAGACCCACTGCCTTGGGTGCAGGACAGTCTGCAGAAGGTTCTGGGAACGGGCTGTGGGAATGGTCTGTCATTCCCACTCAGTTCTTTACCAGCTTTTATGACTCAAGATTTTCTACTGGCCTCCTAGAGCACCATGGGGCAAATACTGTGGGCACCACCACCTGCTCCTGTAGCTCTGCTGAAGCCTTCCATCCCTACAGCTTCAACTTGCTTTCTTTTGCCAGCCACAGCAACGGGTTCAGAACAAGCCTATCCAAGAATGCATTGGGTCTTAGGGAAACCTCTTAGACCAGGAAAGAGAAGGGAATAAATATAGATTGAGTACATGCCCTGTGCCAAACAGAACCTGTGTAAGGCACTGAGGCCAGAGGTCAGAATTCGGACAGGGTCCCTACCCTTGAAGAGCTCACACTGTATAACTAGAGTGCCAAGGTGTATGGTAGGTGTTCAGTAAATATATGTCAAATAGGATTGAATTCAGCATCGTCATTCATTCGTTTTCATTCAGTAAGTGGCTTTTGAACACCCACTGGGTCAGACAGTCTGCTAAGCACTGAGGATAAAATAGTGAATAAAATAGACAAAATCCCAGCCATCACTGGTCATTAGAGTTTATTGGGAGAAGGACTTCAGGATTTAAACCGCAGATAGCATGACTCCAAAAACCATGCCCTTTCAGCTATGGCACGTTTTTCCCATGCCTGAACCATCAAACCCCAGACTATCCTGTACTGACCTTCTCTACTTGAAAATTCTTGGTGTCTACTGCATGAAGTAAGCTCTCTAGCTTGGCCTTTGAGACACCCAAAATACTTTTCTAACTGTGCCAAAATAGCCTGTATACATCTCAGCCTCCCAAGCCTGGAACACCCTTGCTGCATTCTTGCCTAGTGAACTCCTGCTTATCTTTCGAGCTCTAACTCCTCTTATGTCCCCTGTGAAGGCTTTTGCAGTTTCCCAATGGAACTTGCTCTCTCTTCACATACCTGTGTCTCCTATATTGGGTGCCTTCGGAGGGCTCGGCACCACGCTAGAGCCTGTCTCTGTTTACTGCTGCTGAGCCTGCTGTGGGCTCCTTGCACGTCTTTGGTCATAGTATACTTTTTTACAAAATGTTTTATTGAAATATAATTCATATATCATACAATTCACCCATTTAAGGTGTATAATTATTTTTTAGTGTATCCACAGGGTTGACCAAGTACCATTACCATCTAAGTTTAGAACATTTTTGTCCCCACTAAAAGAAACTTTGTTAGCAGTCACTTCTCATTCCCCCCAGACACCCCAGCCCTAAGCAACCACAAATCTGCTTTCCATCTCTATAAATTGGCCTATTCTGGCAATTCTGTGAATTTCTTGTATGTGACTTCTTTTACATATAAGCTGGCTTCTTTTGCTTAGCATAATTGTCAAGGTTCATCCATGTTGTACTATAAATCAATACTTCATTTCTTTTTATTGCCAAATAATATTCCATTATATGGATATACCACATTTACTTTATTTGCTTATCAGTTGATTGACATTTGGGTTGTTTCCACTTTTTGGCTAATACGAACATTCATGTGCAAGTTCACTTTATCATTTTTGCTTTTTCTTTTATTTACACTTGTCTGTCTTTCCTAGCAGATTGTGAGCTCCATGAAAGTTAGGAGTCACTGCTGTATTGTTCACTGCTGTATGCCCACCACTTAGCCTGTGGGCAGCACTTAGTAAGCATCAATGAATAAAGACATCCATGCTTTCTAATTCTCTTTCTCTCTCAGGATGTAATAGCAAAATGTTGGGACCTGTTTTAATCTTACAGCCCACTCTGCCATGAGTATAACTGTATACACATATCTGCCACCCATGCTGGAGCATAAGTTCATTCATCAGTATCCTAGCCCAAGTCCTTATCAGCACACTTTTGGCCTCTCTAGTTAAGTCCTTGCCCAACAACAGGTGAGAAACTTCCCTGAGTTGCCCCCAAGGTGGCAAATATGACCTCTAGCTAACTCAGCACTGACTCCTCTGACTCCTTTCCTTTCCTTCCCTCTTCTCCTGAGGGGCTCTGAGTTATTTTATGCAGAGGGCTGGATCTGTGGGAGGACCGTGGAGGGAGGGAGCGTTGGACTGGGTGGCCTCCTGGTTCAAGACGGGGCTGGCTTTGTGAGCACTCCAGATGCTTGAGCATCTGAGGAGGAGGAGAAACTGCCGGTGCCATTCCAGTCAGTAGTCCTTATGAACCAGGTCCGCAGGAGAAAACGAATAGAGTTAGTAGCTTCTGAGAGATTAGCAAAACCAATAGTTCTCTTTTTCTTTGTACTTACTCACCCTAATAGTTTGAGCCTATAATTAGAATTGGGCTTTATTAGGCTAATTAGGAAGTAGGAATGATGGCAGGAGGACATTCGGAGATGCATCAGGGTGGTGGGCAGTAAATCCAGGGTTTTAATAGGTTTGTTCCATAATCAGATGGTTTGGAAGGCTGATTGGGTGGCTGCCCCCCCCTTTCTATTCCTACCACTCCTTGAAGTGGCCTTCACACTTTGCCGTCCTTGTCCTCGATGCTGGCAGCGGCGCTGGGATATGGGGGCTCAGGAAGGAGGGAGGAGACCCCACCCGGAGCTTCATTGCCTATGCACGCGCCGTCCAGCCTGGCGGCATGATTACCTTGCTGAGAAATCCGTCCAGGCGCAGGGCTGCTGATAGCAATCATTGATTAAGAGGGTAATTGTCCTGAAAATTCAGATTGATCAGAAGGCAGAAATGATAACTTGTGTAACTGTGTTTAAAGCCACGTCCTGTCAATAGAAGAGACTGAGATGTATCGCGCCAAGAGGGGGCAGAACGGATGGGTGTGTGCAGGCGGGCGGGTGCTGCCATCCTTCTCTCAGGGCTGAGCAGGATGTTTCTTGTCAGTAACCTGGACTATTGGAGATTCAATCACTTTTATCTCCCCCTCTCTCTCAATCCAAATGCCTTTTCATATTAGGAAATTAGAATCGGCCCTGCTCATGCAAGATTTATTAGCTCTGCTGAGCAGTCGCACCGAAGAGTAAATGATTTTGCTTTGCTGGAGCTTTTTACACATTAGGACCCAACTTCTCCTTCCCTGCTCTATGCCACTGGCTGCCTGGAGGAGTGAGCTCTGGAACTAGGTACTCAGGAAGTGAGGGAAAAGCATCACTTGGATCTGACATCTTGATCTGCCAGAGACCCTTTTGTGTCTGACTCCTACCTGATTCTCAGACAGGCCCCTTACTGGGGTCTAGGGTTGTCTCTCTCAACTAAATGGCAAAACCCCCCAAGGTGATGAGGCTTACCCCTCAGACTTGGGTGACCGGTGGTGGCTTACCTTGGGAGGAAGAGCTCAGGGAGGGCAAGAAGAGTTAGAAGAAGTAAGGCTATGGGGGAGAGGCAAGAGTTTGTTGGGTAAGGATTGGCAATAGAGGCAGAGGCTAGAGGGGCCACCATGACTTTTTTTCTCAAGAGCCTGGGCCGGGCCTCATTTCAGGGGTAGGGCTGCAAGGGCCAGAACATCTTTCTGAGCCCCTGGGGAAATTGTCCAGGAAGTCACCTCATTGCTTAGTGTTGAAGCTGTTTAGAAGAAGTCGGGCAGTGGATGTTTAGGCTTGCTGCCTGCCTGTATCTAGGGGACTACAGAGCTGACTCCAGCTGAGGCTATCTGATCTGCCAGCAACACAAGCTGTTGGGGGAGAAAGGCCCTAAGATCCATGTTTCTGGAATCCTCCTGTGACCTTGGGCTCAGAGGCGGTGTGGGCCTGTGTGGCCAGTTGGACCTAGCCTGCCCTGAAGGCCAGGGCACCAGTAGGCTAGTTGGGTTGTAGGGAGGACTATTCATTCTCCTTTGCTGAGACTGGATTGTTTTCTCTCCTTCTTACTCTTCCTTTTTAGCCCCTACCTCCTTGGGTCACTTGGGCCCATGGATGAACATCAGTCTCTGTCATTCTTCCACCCTCCCTATTGCAGGTATCTGATCCTAGGGGCCTGGTGGACTAGAAGAAAGTGTGGAGAGTCCTTCTGATATGGGGGCTGAGGGAAGGTTAATGGAACTTATAGATTTTTTGTAAAAGGGATACCAGGGACTACTCCCTACCTGTTGCAACGTCCCTTTCCCCTTATGGTTTGCTTTTTTACTTGACCCTGTGACTCTCCTTTTCTCTGAGCTTTCAAGTTATTTCCATAAGTGAAAATGTGATTGGGCAAACTTGAGAGTTGGGGCTAGAAGTGATGGGGTCCCCAAAAATGAATGATGGGAGCAGGCAGCAGCCATTTTGGCCCAAAAGTGGGCTGTGTTTTGGGGGAAGGGATAGAGGGAGGGAGAGGTTTTGGAGGAAAGAATCTGGAAAGTGTCTGCAAGATATTCCCTAGATGAGACCTGCCTCTAAACAGAATACCAGGCTATCAGCTTTCTACCAAGGGTCTGCTTCAGGTCTTTCCTGTCCACTACAAGGACCCATCCTTGGAGAAGCCTCGACTCTCCTGCAAGGCTCCTCCCACTAGGCTTGATTGGGCAGGGCTGGGTCTCCTCCTGCATACACCACCCTCCACTCAACCCCCCAGCTGCCATGAGTGTGCTGAGGGATAGAGTGGTCCAGCAAGCTTGGTGCAGCCCTGCCCTCACCCACTGATGGATTGTGAAGGCACTGGGTGCTCAGGGCCACCTGGGCTTTCCCATGTTGAGTGCTTTTGCTCCTGCCTCTGAACCAGGCTGGCCAGCAGCCTAGGAATACTTTGCAGTCTGGAGGGAAGGTTGAGCCATGTTTGCTAGGGCTAGTTTAGACAAAGTCAAGAGCAAATGGAAGTGCTGTGCAATGGGCAACTTGGACCTAGGAATAGAGAACTCAGACAACAGACTTCCAGTGGGGTATAAGAAACACATAGTCACTACAGGTTAATGTAAATAATGTTGCCTTCCAGGTCTCAGAGAGGTAGTGACTGAATTCTCCTGGAAGAGCTCATATGGGCATCCAGAAGGGGGAGCCCTTGAACTGGGTCTGAGAGGAGGGTAGAGAGTGTGCTATGGAGATAAGCACAGGTGAGCATCTGGGCAGAGAGAACAAGAAATGTCAGAGATCAGTTGTGTTAGGGTAGGGCTGGGGCCCAGTGGGGTTATCTCCCCATCACACTTCTCCATCATAAATTTGGAGGTATGGATCGCCCTCTGCTTGAGCAAGCTTGAGGGGTGCCTACTTTCCATCTGGCTGGGCTGCTTGGCTTGGGCTGCTGGGGCCTTGGATTGGACCATACAGAGCCTAAGGTTGGAATGATGTGCAGGGAATGGACCTCAAGCATCCCTCTGTTCTGTTCCCCTCCCATTCTGCTGAAAGAGCAGGGAAGGGGGTGAGGATTCAGGTTGGGGGAACAGCTCTGGTGAAGCTTTAGGGAAGCTTGCCTCCACCCTTGCTAAACCCATTCCCAGCCCTGTCTTGTACCCAGACCTGGCCCTGCTGCTAAGGACCAGGTTGGTTCCCTGGGCCTGGTCAGAGGCTGGGAGGAGATGGGGAAGCCAGGAGACTCATTTTCACTGGAATTTGACCTAAAGCAGGTTTGGAAGGGAAGAAAAGAATTTGAACAAAAGTGCAGGCAGGAAGGAGCTGTTAACGAGCCTTTCTTTCTCTTTGGGGATGGAGCGGAGCGCATAGCGGGGTGCAGCCGCCAGCTCTCCTCAGAGCGGCTCTCTAAGGTAGCTGCAGTCTCTGGCCGCTGCCTGCTCTCGCTCTCTCTCCTTTTTTCCCTCTCCTCTTTCTCGGCTCTCTCTATTATGGGGACTTGCTCCAGCTCTTTTTCTCTCTTCTGTCTCTCCTTTTGTTCTCTCTTTGTCTATTTATCACACTGTGAAGGTTGAAAGAGATGTTATTAATCTGGGAGAATGAAGGCAGGATTAGTGGTATGAATCGGATTTTGAGAGGTGTAATGATAGAAAGACTCGCTCGGCTGGCGGCCTGCGTGAGCTTGATAAATGGGGAGCACTCCAGACTGACTCGCGCCTTCCTCCGCGCTGTGCGCCCTGCCCGCTGGGGCGTGCCGCGCTCTCAGATCTGCCAGCCGGCCCACCCCGCTCCTACCTGAACCGGAGCAAAAAGCCAAGGGTAAAGCAGACACAAATATCTCCCATCGCACTTGGAGACATCATTGCTTTTAGCACCCTTTTCAAGTGGAGTCCTGTCGAGTTCTCACAGGACTGTGGGCAGAGGGACTGGGGACCCAGACTTCAAGCAGGAACAGCATCTGCCTGCTTCTAGGGCCTGTGAGAGTGGAGCGTCCCTCCTGCCCCCGAAATGGATGTCAGGGGTCGGGAAGTGATGAAGCAGTCCCTAGACCTGTCAAGTAAGAGTACCAGACCATATGTAAAATGTGATTAAGCGAAGTGCTGTTGGGAAAACTGGGTGTGGAGATCAGGGTGGGACGTGGAGGAGGGGAAAGAAAAATCATGAAGGGCTTCCTGAAGGTGGTGTCTTTGTCCTGGCAGACAGGATTTGGAGAGGGTGGAAAGAAGTAAGTGTTCCAAGTGGGGAAACAGTATAAACAAAGATAGGGGGCAGAAATAAGCCTGACTTTTGTGGGTGGTTGAATGAAGTGCCTCAGATCTGATGAATTTCAGATCAGGAAGGGATCCAAGAAATCAAGTAATTAAGGCCCTCATTTTCCAATTAGGAAATTGAGAGCTGGGAATTAGAGTTGCCATTTCCTGAAATGATTTTTTATCCAAATCCTGTTGCTTGTTTTAAAGATCCCCCCTTCCACTCATCCTGGGACTATACAATGGGCCCATCTCTCTTCTCTCCTTTGTGGCTTTGGTCACATCCTTTCAACCTTCGTCTTTGTAACCAGAAGATCCAGGCTTAGGTTCACTGCTGCCTGGTCTCCAGCCCCTTCCCAAGAGCCCTGGCACAGGGTCCTCCTCACGTTCCTGCCCCTGCTCAATCTGCAGTCTGTGTGGGGCGTGCTGTCCCAGCTAACCAACTGCTGCCCGTGCAGTGAGGCAAGGGTCTGGAAGCAGCACACGCCATTTTGGGCTCCCGAGGCTTGTGGTCCTGTTCACTGTCCTCTTCTGTTTCCCTACTGTGGTTCTCTCAACTCACTCTGTCACAGTTATGGGCAGTTATTGGTTTCCCCTCAAAGAACTGAGCTCTGCGAGGACAGGGTCTTCATGTGACTCTGTTTTGAGTTGCCAGGGTTTGGCAGGCCTTCAGTGAATGTGTGAATAGTCAATGAATGAATGTTTGTGTATTTCTTCCTCTCCTTCTAGACAGAAAATGGTCTTGGTTCTCTATTAGTTTTGCCCAGGCCTGGCTACCCTTAGGAGTCGGGAGGGGTGGATGTGCAAAGGAACTAACTTTTAACATTGGTACAGCACTCCAAGATCACATAGCGTGATAGTGGGAGGCCCTTGGATGGCCTTCGGAAACAGTTCAAAACCCTTACTGTGTCCTCTGAGGCCCTGCAGAAGCTGCGTTCCCTGCCTTCCTCCTCAGCCACATTTCATGCTTGCTTTCTGTGCTCCAGAGACGCTAGGCTTGATTTGATTCCTTCCAGGTGCCATGACACAGTTTGCCTAAAGGCCTTAGCATGCCCCCAAACACGTCCTCCTCCTGGTCACTCACTTTTGGCTTACCTATCCTCAGGGATGTGGTCCCCAAGCAGGTCAAGCTCCCTCCTTTGTCCTATCATAAAGCTTACATTTCTTGTTTGAGCCCTTATTACTGTACTTCTTTGAGCTTAAGTCTCTTGGCGAAAGCCCTGTAAGGTCTCTGAGGACAGTGCTGTGTCTCTGTTGCTGTATTTCTACACATTGCCTGGCATATGATAGGCTCTCAGTAAAGGTTTGTTGTGAATGAGTCAGTGTGATTGCAAAACTGCACACTTCCATTGTATTACACCTGGGCAGAGTGAAAACTGATTTTACAAAGGGAGATCCAGGGGCCAGGATGTTGGGTATGCCCCAGAGAGAAGGCTCTTTGGGCCTTAGCTCTGGAGGCTCTAGTGTTCAAGCTTCTCATCTTTCAGCTTTTCTCCCTCTAAACATCAGGAAAAAGAAGGGTTTTATATGACTCTCAAGGCGTTTACTCTCTTCCTGGGTGATTTTATCTACTCTTAGTTTCTTGACCTACTCCTCGGCTTCTTAGGACTCTCTTGTCTCAGCTCAGATCACTGAACTGAGTTCCTAGCCTGCATGTCCACCTTCCCTAGGAACCCTACCTTGTATGTTCCACTGAAGGCCATCTGGTCCTTCTTGGTGATTTCCCTCCAGCATTGTTTTGCAAGTGTATTCATGTGTCTTTCCTTTTAGCTTGAGAGGCGCTTAAGGGCAGTGGCCTGGTCTACTTCTTCTATGTATGTCCAGCACCCAGCATAGGGCTTGGCACATGGTAGTTGCTCAATAAATACATGTTATATGAGCAATTCAATAAAGAGGGAGGAGGATCTGGGATGAATATTTTGAACATCCTTCTCCTTTTTCCTAGGGAGAAATAAAGTGAAGATGTGTGTGCTGTGTGCAAGCATGCACATACCTTCGTGTGTGAGGGGTGGCGAGTGGTGGTGGTGGTGTCGCATGCTCAATAAAGGATTATATTTTAATTTGGAAAGCACTTTAGAAACTTAAAGTGCTTTGCCTAAGTGCTGACTGCTATTAGTGTCTCCTTTTTATTAGGAAAAAGGACATGATTTTTCTCTTTTATCTTCAGGCCTGTCCAACTTCTGAGAGTCAAACTTAGCAAAATGCCTGCCCCTCACTGAGGACTAGTTACATGCCAGGTTCAAAGCTTTGGACTTGAAACACAGAATTCTGCTTTGCAGACTGGTTCTGACACCCCTGAGGGGATTAGCCCTAACAGCTCAGTATCAGGAAGGGGGGTGGGAGAGACAGGGTCATTTGACACAGTTCAAGCTGCAGTCCCTAGCCCCTCCTCTCTCCATCTAGAGCCTGGATGGAAGCACATAAGAACTTAGACTGTTTGTGGGTGGAGGAACAACCCAATGGTTATCAAAAACCCACTTGTCATGCAATACGAAGAGCCCGAATTCAGAGAGAGAACTGGGGAGGAATGGCCCCAGTAAGGATTGGGTTTGGTCAGCCATCATCAGGAATGATAGGACTGAGACGTAGAGGCATCCTACTGCTGGATCTGGTGCTGTTAGGAGCTCAGGAGCTAGATCAGAGGGAGGGAGTATGTATAGCAGTAGCAGGAGGAATTCTGGTGCAGGAGGCCGTGAGGCAGGAACTTGCTTTGTGCCTTACAAACACCTTTCCCAGCCTTGCTAGTTGAAGAAAAGGTGACACCCGTCCCTATGGAGATGACTTGATGCTGCAGGGGCAGGAGGTCTGGAAGGCCCAGCTGAGCCTTGTAGCTGAGCCTCTCTGTTTGGCTTTTACCCTAGGCTCTTACTGAGTAGCCACAAGATAGACAAGCACCCTGGTCTCAGTCCAGGCTCTCTCTGCCAGCCCTGGATGCTGAAGGTTCTGCCCACTGGGAGATGGGGACTTTGGCCCAGCTTGCTAGTGCCCTGCAGTCCCCATCCCTACTCAGGTCCTAATGGTGGGGGGGGGGGGAGAGCGAGGATGGGGGTGGGGTAGGGGGAGTACATCGAGCCCACTGCCTTAACTGAATTTCCATACCTCCTGTTGTTAATTATAGAGATGTAATAATGTGATTAGTGCACGATTAAAAAAAACCCCTGATATGATTACCATGGATTTAATATCACATGATATATCATTATATCGTTATACAGTGACAGATGTAATTGAAATACACTTATTGGAGCCGGGGGTGGTGTTTCATTCAATCCCCGGCACCCCGGGGAGGGAAGGGCTGGCTAAAAAGAAGCAGTAGGAGAGGAAATGGTAATGAAAACAAAGAAAACTCACAATGTAGCTCTCACCCTGGGCAGCTGGCTCAGACTGACCTACTGTCTTAGACAACACGTGGAGCCCCAGACAGGGCACCTTCTTCTACGGGGGCTGAAGCAGCATGGTCAGGAGCTACTTACCTGATTCTCATCCCAGAAACTTCAGTGTCTCCAACTTCCCTCTGACTCAGCAGTGAAGCCAAGGGATCCGGGAACAGGAAGGAGATAACTGCACCTGAAAATACTCAGGACCCTAATGGGATCAAACAGAGCTGGCAGCTGTCCTCCACTCCTGGGCCCCCTGTGCCAAATATTGTAGAGCCTAGACCTGTGACACAGCCCCTGCCTGTGCTGTGGTGGTGGCCCAGCACACTAGAGGCAGCTGTCCTCCTGTTGTAGGCAGTGAGCAGTAAGGTTAAGTACACAGAGAGGATAATTATCCCACTCAAGTTCTGTTGATGGACAGAGGCAGCAGCAGCTCTGGGGCTCCTGAAATATGTTGGTAGCCAGAGAACACTGTGCACACAACAGAACTGCCAGCTGATGTTAGGGAGAATGGGCTTTCGTCACCTGCTGCAAGTGCCCATCCTTTTGCTACTATAGCTGTGCTGGTCAGGTCCCCACTGGGCCTGAGGAATGGGGTGGGGTTACCCAGATCCTGAAGAGTATGGAAAAGGAGAAGGGAAGCAAGAGCAGTCTTCTCTTTCTTACCGCAGGCAGCTGAGCCCTCAGTTCCACGAATGATTATGAGAGGATTGCTATTCCTCTGGGCAAGAATAGCAGTGGTTCCTGAAGGAGACTGGTAGGGCCAGCAGGAATGGCAACTCCAGAAACCAGGCCTGCCCGCCTGGCAGAAGTACACCCAAGGAGGTGTCCTTTCCTCCTTTCCCCTTCCCTCCCTTTCCCTTTTCTCAGTGCAAACCATACAGAGACTGCAGATACAACCCCTGCCCTTAAGAATCTCCTAGCATGATGGGACAACAGATATGTAGACAAATGTAACGTTACAGGTGCTGCTCAGCATATTCAAGGGGAGTAAGGGAAGAATGAGTCAGGAAAGACGGGCAAGGAAGTTACTTTTGAGTCGAGTATTGAAAGAGGAATATGTGTTCAAATTAGGACAAAAAGCAGAAGGCAGAGGACATTCTAGCCAGGCTTAAGGAATTGCTTGGGTAAAGCCTTGGAAGCATGAAACAACACTCCAGAACTCGGTGGGCAGTAAAGAAGAGGAAAGAATCAAGGTTGAACTCCCCATTTCTGGCTCAGTAGACCAGGTAGATAGTAATGGCCTTCACTGGGATTCGGGACTCAGGAGAAGGAGCAGTTTGAAGAGGAGATGTTGAAATGGGATTTAAACATACTGAGAATCAAGTGTCTGTGTGAAATCCAGGTGGAAATGCCAGGTAAGTGAGAGAATATGTATGTTGACATATAGATTTGGAAGTTAGAGAGGTTGAAGATAATTTGAGGAAATCACCCAAGGAGAGTGGTAATGTGCAGCAAAAAATAGGAAGAGAGAGTGTATAGTGTGTGAGTGCACACATAAGATGACTAAATGCAGAGGGGACTGTATGAAAGATTGTGAGGAAATAGCAGAGAGCTAGGAAAACTAAGTAGAATGTCAAGAAAACCAAAGAAGTGTTTCAGAGATGGAGCAGGCTTCAGAGTGGCGAGGGCGGGTAAGAACCTGAAACTATCCACAGAGGTGGGCAGCATGGCCACAGTTGTTGACCTCGTGGAGCTGAGTGGCGTTATGGGGGCATTATGCAGGGACTGAGGAGTGAGGGGGAGAGGGTGGAAGTGAGTAGAGGCAGCTCTGAGAAGTCTGGCTGTTAATAGGAGAACAGCAGTAGCCGGATGGGGATGAAGAATGCATGGAGGACTTTAAACATAATAATCTAATACTTACATAGCTTTCAAAGAGCCAGGCAATGTTTTAAGCACTTTACGTACAATGACTCATTTAGTCCTCATATCAACTCTATGGAGTAGGAACTAGTATTACCCCATTTACAAAGAGGAGACTGAGCCACAGAGAAGTTGTATGAAGGTGGTAGAGATTCACGCATATGCTGGAATGCTAATGGAAGGAGCTCTCGAGAAGAAGGGGTTATGGATTTAGAAAGAAGGGGGATACTAGATGGAGAAAGGGCCCGAGGAGGTTAGAAAAGGGTGACAGACGTATAAAGCACAAGTAGGGGATTGGCCTTAGATGAGAAGTGAGGTTCCTCCCCTGCTGGAACAGGGAGGTGAAGGAGTGAGTGGGGAAGGATGAAGGTGCGTTTGTAGATGAGGGCATGCAGTTGGGAGAGTTCTGCCTAGTGGCTTTATTATCTCTGTGAAAGTACGAGGGGAGTAGGATTGTTGGGTACCATTGAGGGCTGCTAAGGTTGTGATTTTGGATCTGTAGTAACCACTTCCTACACATAAGAGTGACTTTTTCTGGCATCACTTAGCTCAAGGGCACGTGAGGAGAAACAAAGTCATACTTGAGGTTTTCAAGGAATATGTGCTCGGACAAGTGGGCAGGGGAGGTGAAGGGTGGGTGATTGGGGAATGGGTGATTGAAGTGATAGATTCAAGGGTCCAGGCTTAGTACAAAAGGATTGAAGCCAGAATGGGATGGACAGACTGGAGGAAAAAAGCTAGAGTAGAGGGAGAGTGTACAAAAGCTGGGAGGATAGGAGGCCGTGGTCAGAGTGGAATCTGTCATTGTGAGATTTCAGAGGCAGAACAGATATGGGTGATAACAAGGTCTGGCATGTGGCCATGGGGACAGATGGCTGAGATAGGTAGAGGAGAGGAGGTCATTAGAGCACAGAGAGTTGAGAGATTGAGAGGCAAGTTTCATGGGTATGTTACCCTAGAGATACTGAAGTTGCCCAGAGTGATGATTTAGAATGAAGTCCCAGAGGGAGAGGAGGAATAGTCTAGAAGCAGCAGGAAAGACGAATTTGAGGATATTGGCAGAGTATATACATAAGTGAGTAGGTATTGGTTTTCCAGTCAGTATTGCTGCATAATTAATCACCCCAAAACTTAGTGACTTAAAACAACACATATTTTATTTCATTATCTTTCATGGTTTCTGTGAGTCAGGAAGCCCTGGAAGGGCTTGGTTATGTGGTTCTGGCTCAGGATTTTCACGTGGGTGCAGTCAGGCAGTGACTGGAACTGGCACACTGTGTTGTTGGAGCAACTGGGGGCTACTGGGCATCTCATTCTTCCCCTAGTCTCATGGCTTCACTGTGTAGTCTCTCTGCATGGCTTGGTTTGGGCTTCCTCACAGCATGGCTACCTTGGGGGCAGTCTGACTACTTAACATAGCAGCGCAGGACTCCAGGACAAGTGTTCCAGCAACAGAGGTGGAGGGTGCCTAAACATTTCTGCAGTAGCCTTGAGGTCACATTCCTTCTATGTTACTCATGGGTTGAAGTAGTCACAAAAGGCCACTCTGTTTCCAGGTCAGGGGAGAGGACACAGACTCCCTGTCTTAATGACAGGTATGTCAAAGTCACAGTGTAAGTATAGCATGTGGAATGGGAGATAGCGTTGCAGCCACCACTGGAAAATATAGTCTGCTACAATTGACATTAGGCTGAAGCTGGACAAGGGAGAGGGAGTAGTATTCTCACAGGCAGTGTGCATTTTGAGCAATGGCATCAAAATATCTGGAGGTGGCAATGGGAGTGTTTCAGGGTAAACTCAGGTATACCTGGGGGAAAGTACCACCATCCCATTTTTTAAGAAACTGAGGCTCAGAGAATTTTAATAACTCATCCAAAGTTATATTGCTAATAACTCGCAGAACTGGGAGTCAAATCCAGGTTCATCTGACTCCTGAGCACTGAACATACTGCCTTTCTATGAGGCATGGGCTGTTGGGTGTGCCGTAAGTATACATGGCATATGCCATCTTAATATTTACCTGTGTCCTAGGTACTTGGTTCACCAGCTATGGAAGAGTTGGTCAATTGGATAAAAAGTTAAGTAGTATTTATATGTCAGACTTCTCCCCCATCTTCTAGAATGTCATCTTTACAGCTTCATCTCTCTTGGGTGTTAGGGGAATGGCAGGTGGTTTGATGTGGTTCCTAATCTTGGGAAATGGCCTGTGATCCTTAGTCCCACAGGGTAACAGGTCATCCAGAGGTATGGTTAAAGGCCTGCTCTTGCCCACCCCATGGCGAGGCTGCATAGGCTGAATGTGCTGGTGCTGGCTTGGAAGCTCTGAGTTTTCTGGAAGTTGCAGAGCAGTCTGTTCTTCCATGTGCAGGCTGAACTGGGTTCTAGCCCTTCCAACCCCTGCCCCCTCTGTGTCCACCCCATTCTTAGGGCCCTGATAGGTGGGGTATGGATGGGCAGAGTCACTATAGCAGCTGTTGATGCCTCTTCTTTCCTCTTTGAAGGATGCTGCTGCCGATGAGGGCTACTTCATCTATTAAACCCAATACACTTGTCGCAGCTGCTAAGCCCCCGTAAGCTGCCGGGCGCCGTGTTTGTGATGGGACTGACAGTGCATGGAGGAGGCTGATTATACACGATTCCATTTCGCGGGCCCAGCAATGTAATTTCACAGGGCGATCAGCGTTTGCATGTAATAGCAGGCTGTGCTGAGGTGTCAGAATATTAAAGGCGCTAATGGCAAAGCTCCCTGTTACACAGGGGGCCACCCGCCGCGCCTACAGCAGGGCTGTGCGGCAGGCCCGTCGCAGATGGCTGGCCACTAAGCTAATGGGGCAGCAGCCAAGGCAGGCAGAGCCACGAGAGGGAAGAGCCAGCCGGGAACAGCTCAGCACCTGCTTCCCTGCGCATGGAAATTACAGCAGCCCAGGGGAAAGGAAATGCGTGTGCCTGCCTGGCACAGGGCTGGGGTGGGCTGGTGTGCTAGGCCAGCCTCTTTCACCTCAAGTCCACCCATCCCAGTGGCTCAGCACCAGTACCTGCCCTGTACAGGATCCAGGAGCTCCTCAGTCTCCACCTGCCACACCCTCTGGCCAGGAACCCCAGCGGATAGGTGCTAACTGCACCACTGGGCAGGTGGGCCCTGATGGCCAAGAGAGGTGCAGCTGGAGAAGGGGCACCCAGAGTTTGGAGCCAGCACTGGGAAAGAGGCTCAGGCACAAGCTCATGGAAAGAACTCTAAACAGATTCCTGCCCCTTACTGATCAAGGTCAGAAAGCTTCTGGACCCCTTTCCCCCACGCCCCACAGGCTGGCAGGAGCGAGCAAGGGAGCAGGGAGAGGGAGCAGAGTAAAGGGGTGGACACAAGGCCCACTGGTGGCTGCTTTGCTGTTGGCATGTGGAGTTGGGAGGTGGTGCCTTAGGATGTGGCTCCGTCTCTCTAAGTTGGCTGCCCCAGCCACACCCAAGCCCTTGTGCTCACTCCTGCCACTCTCCTTTGTCCTTGCTGAGACTTCTGTCCGAAATGTTGGACTCTCCTGTCTGGCCCTCTAGTACCACTCCCTCCAGGAAGTTTTCCAAGCCTCCTCCAAGCCCACATGGCCTTCCTGTCTTCAGTGTCCCCACTGTGAGCAACCCACAGGGCTCCGCCTCCCTGATCCCCCTGCTCTGACAGTCCCTGGGTACTGGCCTTGACTTCTCAGCTAGAATCTCTAGACATGACCCATATCACCTTGCCCTGAGCTGGACTCCCAGGAAGGGCTGTCCTAAGACATGTAGACAGATGTAATCTCCTAACGACATGTAGAGGGAGCAAGGAATGAAAGGACAGGCAGAGTCACCTGAGGGAGAGTCTGATGCACGTGTGGTATGCCGCATATATGTGGTCAGCCCACACTGTGGTCTGCGTATCGGAGCGGGAGGGGCATGGGCTATAGAAGTGAGTGCCGGGTGGTGGTGTGTGGGTGAAGGTGCAGAGGGGCAGCAGGTGGGAGGATGCAGACCATACACAGTTTGCTGTAGGACCCTGTGTGTTCTTTAGGTGGCTATCTGTGTCTGCTGCTGTGCCTGAGTGGTACTCGGGATGGCAGGAGCTGGGGGAAGCTTGAAGTGCGGGGCCCTGGTACTGTGCCTAGGGTGGTTCCTTGAAGCTGGTGGTCATGTCTGAAGGTTAAGCTCTACAGGGGTGTGTGTCGGTACCTGGGAGAGACATGCCAGGGTTCTCAGCAGGGCAGCACGGGGAGAGCCCAGACTGAAGGAGAGCAGTTTTAATTAACCGTTTTTAATATCATTTTGGACTTTGGCTGGTATGTGAAGGCCCCGCTGGAAGCAGCATTTGTAAAAATTAAATCCCTCTTATTAGGAGCTTGGCAGACCCATGTGCACGCACCACCCCTCCCCCCACCCTGTACCCCCCTGAGGAAGTGCTGGATGAGGCCATGTCACGGTAGCAATTGGTTATCACGCCTTATCTGGGAATATGAAACTGTGCGGCATGACACCCGCGGCCGCAGTGGAGACGCCAATTCATCTCGCCCTCACTCTGACAAGCTAGACTGCCCTTCCTGAAAGGCATCCGTCAGGCGGGACCGGGCTGCCGCCTTTCCTGGCACCTCCGCTTTCCTGCTAGGAGCTCCAGCTTGCCCTGGCCCAGCCTGGCCCTCCTGGGCTCTGCTGCCCTCCAGCCCCCTCCCGCTCTGCCCAGTCTGCAGAAGATCTTGGGGAGTCATAATTACAATAATAATCTAATCATGGTGACGCGCGGGGCAAGCATCTAATGTTATCTGAAGTGGTCTTCCCGCTTAGCTGCGATAAGACTCGGGATGACGTGCAGATAACGTTGAGCTGCCCTGTCCCCAAGCTGCAAGCAGAGCGGAGGGGCCTCAGCAGCCCTGCCGCCCGCCCGCTGCTTTAAGCCGGGAAGCGGCAGCACCTGCTAATGCAAGTGTTTAATATTTGATGGGCTGGGATAAAGCAGGATCACCTTCGAATTGAATTGAGTGTCAGCCGAGAATCTATTACTGAAATTCGGGTGTGATTTGACAGCAAAGTAGACGATGTTATTCTTCACTAGTTACTGCAATCTTCTCCCCGACATCACTTAAATATTTTTTTCTTTGCTTGAGTAAACACACATTATCCTTCTTTTTTCCCCCTTCCTTCCCTTTTTCCTTTTTAAAGGGGAAAAAAAACCCATCCAGCTCGCCTTCTCCAGGCTGATAGAGTAGATTGTTATTTCTTTATTTGTCCTATTAAATGGAATTTCTGATCGTTTAATCCGGCCTTTGTAAGTGATTTTAAAGTACTTGAAAGGCGGCCGCCACTGCTCTCTGGCCCACTGCGCTCCAGCCTCAGCCCTGACCAGGCTCAGCAGCTCCTCCAGCTGTGCACCGCCCACTGGCTGCTTCCCTTGCTGTCTGCGTCCCGCTCTGCCCTGGCTCTGCGCCAGCGTCTTCTCCCCTGTCCTTGAGCCTCACACTCAGCCCCCGATTTGTGGGTTGAGCTGTGACCTAGGAAAAGGTTGGCTGGGAAGTTGGGCTGTCGCTGGTATCTCTGTGGTCAAGGAACATGGCTTTGGAGGGTGCTGAGGTTTCAGGACACTGGCCCCTAGCCTTGTAGTACCCACAATGCTGAAGTGTTGGTTAGTTCCTGCAGTTGGGAAGGAAGGGTGGACAGAGTCTGTGCCCAGCCTCCTGGCTTGTGTTTTTGACCCTGTGCTGGGCCCTCTCCCCTCTGTGTTAGTGGGATGGGGACCTCCTGGGCCTCAAAATGGGCTGGGGCACTCTAGTGCCCGTCTGACCATGGCTGGCAGTCACTTTGGTTCCATCACAGGATGCTGTCCCCCTTTCCCCCCACAATTTCTGGAATTCACCTGAGCTTCATTCTCATTGATCACTGTCCTTCACACTGTCCTGACACTGGAAGAAGGGCAGCCTGCTGTTTGGGGACTTCAAAAGTGAGGGGATGGGTAATGTTTGAAGATTGAACTAGCTGCCAGGCCCACTAGTGGAAGCCCAGGATTTTGTTAGCAGGATAAGCAGGAATCAAATCCTGTTTGGCCACTTCATAGCATTCTGAGCCATGTAAGTCTCTTCTTTCTGGACCTCAGTTTCCTCATCTGTGATGTCAAGTCAGTCATGCCTGTAAGAGAAGGTGCTGTCCCCTTCCTGCCATGTGTCCGTCAGGTAGAGGTTGCTGGCAGGTGGGGGGGAGGTGATGGAGGGGGGCAGCGGAGTGCTGGGGGCCTGAGCAGATCGATGCCCCCAGCACTTCCTTCCCCAACCCCAGGAAAACAATTAAGTACAGATCGATGGGTGGCCGCTTTGAATATGCATAAGTGAGCACTTGACCTTCAGCAGAGCATCTGCTCCCCCCACCACACACACACACACACACACACACACACACACACACACCCTCATGTACTCCCCTCACAGCTGCTTGAGTTGAGCAGGTGACCTTACTCCACTCCTCAGTTGAGCCCCCACATGGCACACAGAGCCTTTCATAGCCTGGCCTGCTCAGGGCCCTCACTTTGGCATTCCTGTCTCTGGAGTGAAGTTTGGACAAGCTGGACTCCAGGGTCCTTCCTGAAGCCAGTCTTGGTGACCAGTGATGCCGTGGGGAGGGAGCCCAGCAAAGTGCTTGGGCCTCTGGAGAGGGGAGAATCTAAGGGAGCTGCATGTGAAGGGGGTGCCATGCTGAGAGGAGGGCTCCTGGTGAGGAAGATCCTAGTCACTGGGAGCTCTCTAGAGAGGAGCCCTGGTGTGAGGGGTGCCCCATGAGGGCTGAGGGCTAGGGACTCAGTTGGGGAGAAGCCCTGGAGAAGGAGAACTCTGGAGAAGGAAGGGGTTTTCTGCTGGGGAGTGGAAAGGGAACCCAGTGAGGGGACTCTCACAAGGTGGAGTTATGAGAGTAAGCCCTTGGTGGGAAGATCTGGGATAGGGGGAGACCTGGTGAGTAGGGTTGGTTCAGGGGTCAGGGCCTCTGTTAATCACTCTTGCCTCCTGTCTTCCAGGCTTACAGCTTCGCCATGGGCTGCTGGCCCAAGAATGGACTTCTAGACATGAACAAGGGCCTCAGCCTGCAGCACATAGGTCGGCCCCACAGCGGCATCGGTCAGTCCCTTCGCATATCCCCCTGGCAGCTCGGTCAGTCCCCTGCCCGCCTGCCCCAGTCCTCTGGCTCGCAGAGGGATTCCATGGCTCATTCACTGCCCCAGCAGGGCTCTCTCCATAGCTAGGGAGTGGGAGAGGGGTGGAGTGAGGTGGAGGAGGGAGTGAGGGGTGGAGTGAACAGGACCACTGGAAAGCACCTCTCAAAACATTTCTGAGGAGGTTGGGGTCTTGGCTTTGGGTGAATCACAGGTGGCCTTGGATTCAGGCCAAGATTCCCCCTCGCTGGCTACATCCCTAGTGGGCAGTGTCCTCACGGGGTGGGCACTTGTCAGCTTACCCAGCCCCCATGGAGCTGGAGGAGGCTGTTTAATATTGTTTCAGGTCTGTGGCTACTAAACTGGACTATCAATGGGAGTTAAGGAGATGAATTATTTAAACCTCACCAGCTTTTAATTAGTCGGGGTCCTTCTGACCGATGGCTCCGTCCACAGGGTATTGACTCCCCCTCAGGAGCAGCAGCCTCCATTGAGCGGTGCCTGGGTTGGGAGGGGCCACTTGGGGTACCAAGTGGGGGTACACCCTCAGGGGGATTCCTGGTTGGCAGGAGACTGGAGTGGCTATGATTCCAGACAGTTGGAGGCTCTGCTAGCTTCTGATGTATCAGTATGAATATGTGTCTGTGAGTATTTGTGTGACACCATTAGCTGTATGCCTCTGTCTAAGAGTATAATGCGTCTATGATTATATTAATACATATCTGTTTGAAGGAGGTATGTGTGTATAACAATATAGCCATATTTTTCTGAGGGCATGTGTCTATATAGGGAAGCAACCACCAGCCTGTGTGTATCTGTCAGAAAGTGTATCTGTTCCTTTCTGTGTCTTATTTTGTTTGTGTACGCACATGTGTGCATGCAAATGCTTTCAAGTGGGGTACTTGACCAGGCATAGACTTTGTTCCAAGTGGGGAGGAGCTAGGGTATTCCTGGGTGGTGCTACAACATTGTCACAACCTGTGTGCCTTTGGGTAGGTATCATTATGGGAGACTGGAGAGATATACCAGAAGGACTGAAGGACCTAGGAATAGCCCCTTTATCTACTCCACAGACATTCACTGGTGCCTAGTGAGTGCTGAGCATGCTGAGTTGAAGTTCCTGTCCTCAGGGGGTGCACATCCTGGACAGAGACGGAATGAAACAGGTGCTTGCCACCCAGGGGACTAAGGGCTATGATAGAAGCACCTGCCTCTCCCCAGAGGAGGTTTTCCCTGTCCTCAACTGCCAAGGTAGATTTTGCTTCTTCAGTTACATCTCACTGACTCCTGGGATGCCCCATGTCATTCTTTTTGGGACATCCCAAGGCTCTTCTGAGGTCCAGGGGAAAAGAAGAAGCAGTCAACAGGCCTGGGGAACTGGAGGTACTCCACTGGAACTGCTATTCCCTCCTATAGAAGTTCTCCATGCAACTTAGAGAAGACACCAACCCAGCAAGGTGATGTGCCTGGGAGGTCAGCAGGAAGTTTCCTAAAGAAGAGAACCCTTGAGTTGGGATCTTTGAAAGATGAATAGGAGCTTGCTAGGCAGAAAAATGTAGGGGTATTTTAGGTAGGAAGACTATGTGTACAAAGACTTGGGGGCATGAGGCCCAGTATATTGAGAAGACAAGTTCAGACATCTACAAGTTGTTTCCCGTGGCTAGAGTGGAAAATCTGGGTTAGGGAACAGCTAGAAAATAAACAAAGACATAAGCAGGGCCTTGAATGCTGCATGGTTAAAGGATGTAGATTTTTCCTGAGGTTTTGAGGAGATACAGGAAATTTGTGAGCAAGAGAATTACATGATCAAAGGTCTGATTCAGAATCAGCGAGATAGTTTGTGCTGCACAAAACTAGTTCTTAGTAGGTGCTCAATAAATGTATATGGATGAATGAATGAACGGGTGCATGGGTAAATGAATCCATGAAAGAGTGATGGGAAAGGGAGACCAGAGAGAGAAGACCAGTGAGAAGACTTGCTTTGGTCCACGGGAGAGGGAACTTCTAGTCCTTGAGTCTGGCTGGTGGGAGGGAGAATGGGACTGGGTTCATGCACCCTGCACAGCCTTGATCTGGGTGCCCTGCTTCTATATGTCTGTCCCAGGGAACCCCTTTGTGAGAAGATACATGGACACACTCTTGGTTCCTCTTGAGACTCAGTGATGCCCCTCCTGTCTGTTCACCCTGTTGACCCTGGGTTAGGGCCCCTGAGGTAGCCCCTCCTCCTTCAGAGAAGAAGGTTTCTCCACCTGGGTGGGCCCCATAGGGCAGCCCAAGGCTTTGAGTGACAATGGAGCAAGGGCTTTGGAGCCACAGGAAGTTCTGGCTCCACCACCAAGGACCCTGTGACCTTAGATGAAGGACAGTGCCACCTGCCTCTCAGGGCTGTTGGTAAGGTTCAGCAAGTCACCTGTGTTAGGAGCTTGTGCAGTGCCTGGCACATAGTGGGTGCTCAAGGAGCTCCCTCCTCTTGTGCTTTGCCAGCACCAGGGGCTCCCTAGGGGGTTCTTGGCACTTGGTCTTTGTAGTCTTTAAATGAAGAGGGCTGCCCTGCCAGCTCTGGCTGCCTCTGAGGTGTGGGTGAGGGTGCTTGGAAGGGAGGGAGGATGCAGGGCATTAATTGGGCTGGGAGAGGCGGGGAGGGGAGGCGTGGGTTTTGAGCAGTGAGGTTAATGGCCCTCGCACCAAAGAGACAGCTTTAATGAGCTTCAGCTGGCGGTGCCCCGAGTTACTGTGCGTGCTAAAAGGGTCGCGCTGTAAGAGTTTGATGTGGACTGCTTCCCAGCCCTGGGGTCAGGGGTCAGCTCCTGTCACTGGCCACTCAGGCTGGTCCTCAGTGACATGGTGCTAATTAACTGTGTGAGGAGCTGCCAGCCTGGAGTGGGGAGTGGTATGTATATTGGTGGGGGGTGAGGCGCACTGGGTGATGCTGGGTGAGGGTTCTGCAGATCCCACAGCTTAGCCATCTCCAGCGTCTGCTTGGTTCCTGCAGTGCCACGGGAGTGTGGCATGGGTGGCGTGGAGGTGCTGAGAGAGCAAGGAGGCAGGCTAGCTGGAGTGTTGGGGTGACAGGTGTGGGGTAGGGGATCAGCTGTAGAAGGGGAGAGGGCCAGCTGGCATGGTGGTGCGTGGCAGGCTGAGATGTTTGAGGGGGGCTGTGGGAGTGTTTGGGGCAGAGGAGTGACTTGGTCAGAGTTGGGCTTCAGTCAGTGCAATCCGGTAGTTAGTACAGGAAGGCCTCATGAGGAGAAACTACAGGCAGGGAGGCCAAAGGACAGGTACAATAAGGTAAGCAAGAGGTGATGGTTAATTCCGAGCCAGGGCAGTGGCTGTGGAAATGGAGGCCAGGGACCAGGTAAAACTTTCATTCAATACACGTGACCTTGTACCTGCTCTATGTCAGGAACTGTGCTAGGTGCTAGAAATGTATTGGTAAAGATGATGGCCACAGGGCTCACAGGTGGGCTTGGCCTTGGGCACTGAGGGAGAGAAGTAGGGTAAGGGATGGCCAAGGAGGGTCCAGAGGCGATGGAACGCTGGGCGAAAAGACTGTTGGAGGCTTGTCAGTGTGGCATCTGACGGGAGGGACACTTCCTCCTGGGGTAGTGGATTGGCCTTGGCAACCTGGTGAACAGGGTGGTGCCAGAGCGGGTTGTGGGTGAGGAAGGACTGTGTGTTCAGAACTGCTGACTTCCAGGACTGCCAGTGGGCGCCGTCAGCATCCTGGGTTTGGGCCCAAGGCTCTGAGGCAAGGCAGCTTCCATGGGGGACTGTTGAGTGTCCCTTCCGTCATTTCAGCAAAGGGTCAGCAAAGCATTCACAATATTTTAGGGAACTTTATATTAACTAATTTAATTTTCACAACAGTTGTAGGAAATGAAGGCAGGCATCATCATTCCCATTTTACAGATGAGGAAACTGAGGCTAAGTGACTGGCTTAAAGTCATACAGCCAATTAAGTCAAGGAGCCAGGATTCAAACCCAAGTCCATCTGAGTGCAGAGCCTGTGTTCCCACCACTGTGCTGAACTATGACATATCCTTTTTGTGTCAGGCTTTGTGCTGCCAACAGAGATGATGTAGAAGAAAACAAGCTCACTTCCCTCATGTCCCTCAGCATCATGTGAAACACACAGGCCTTGACAAAGCTTCAGAAGCAGCAGCTGAGGAAGAAGGGAAAGGTGGCGTTGCCACTCCTTCACCCTCCTACAGTTGCCTTCAGCGCCAAGGCCCTGAGCTGTTGGCATCTGACCTCCTTCTGGCCCTGACAGTTCTTTGTGATTTCAGTTTGCTCTCCACCTCTTGGGCCAGCAGAATTCTGCCCATCTTCCAGGGGCCACTGCCTCTGGGAATCTTGCCTGGCCCTCCCAGTGTGAGTATACAGAATACACACTTGGGCCCGATTATAATTTGTTGGAGGTAACACTCTGGCCCTTACATACTTGGGTTCTCTAAGAGCAGGGCCTGGGCCTCCTTCCCTTCTTTCTTTCTGGAAATCTGCACAGCAAATGTCAGTAAAATCTTAACTGTTACTGTGACATGGAGGCCCCAAAGATTGCTGGTTTCACTGGCTGGGAGAGTAACTTCAACCTTCCCTGATGCCCAGCTGTGTGGTCCTACCCTCGGAGCTTAGCCCCTCTGCTCCAGGACTGAGGAGACCCCGCTGAGGCCTGTGGTGCAGGTGGCACGGCCAGAGACCAAGTAGACTCTCACAGGAGTGTGCCACCCAGGATAGTTTGGCAAGAGAGCTGGGCTGGCAGGAGGCAGGGTGGGGACCTGGCCCCTGGGGGTGGGGCAGTGCTGGCCTGTGGTCTCCCCTGAAGGAGTGGGGTGTCTATCAAGAGTCCAGTCAGAACGTATTAGCTCTGTGACACGGATCTCATTAGTGCCCGTGAGAGGTGTCACTGCGGGAGAATCGTCGGCTCAGGGAGACGCTTGTACCAAAAGGAAGAAAGGACAGTGACAGCCTTTTCTCTGCCGCCTCTGCCGCCACGCTCACTGGGCCGCCCGCCCTCCTCCTCGTGGGGGGGGGTGCTGGCTAATGAGCTCGTCTGCAGTACAGCTTTGCCTTCCCCTCCTTGAAGTTTCCCAGGTCCCTCTGAAGACCTCAGGCCCAGGATTAGCACACACCAAACGCCAGCCCCCCTCTTGCCCAGCAGGGAGTTCCTTCTGATCACCCTGCTTCTGCTACCATAGGCAAGGGAAAGGGGGTGGTGCCAAGACAGAGCCACCGTGGCCTGGGGGAGGGGGGCTCACACCCCTGGGACGCCTCAAGCCCCTCTGTATCCCTTGGCAGAGTGACCATAACCACCTCTCGCAGAGGGCTCTTGCTTGCCAGAGCTGCACTCATTTCCCCTCCCCATTCCCCAGGACATCTCCTAGCCTGGCAGTGTCTCCCTGTGGTGAACCCCTCCTTCCAAGGTGGGGAAGACTGTAAGGACTCTGGCTCGGGGTTCAGCAGGTAGCACTGAGATCTGATAGGATGTGGAGCTTCAGAATCCATAGGATTCCCAGTGTCTGGGCTTTGGATGGCCTGAGGGTGATGAAGGACTGATGTGAAGTCCCTGCAGACCTTAATGTCCCTCTCCCCATCTGTTCCAGAAAGGTTCCCCTGCTACCCCCAGCTATGGCCATCTTCAGGGCCAGGAGGGAGGAGTCAGTCCAGCTGCCATGTGGGGAGGGCAGAGAACACAGCTAGAATGTTCGCTTCCCCGGGCACTACAGCCTGCTCCCATCTAGGTCTTTCTGGTGTGGCCCTGAGAAAGTGAGAAGCCAGGAGGATGGATGGGGTAACTCCAGTTGTCAGCGGGGTCTCTACTGCCTGCCTGGGTAGTGCTTCAGAAGAGGGGTGCTGGCTCCTTCCTCCCTGAGCTGACCCCCTTGGAGCCCCAGGGACATCTGAGGAATTGGTTCTTGCCAGACACCAGGCTCTAGTCTTCAATAGCAGCCACAGATGGAAAAATGGTTGGATGGATGGTGAGCTGATGGACAAATGGATAGAGGAAGGCTCTGGGTGTTCGTGTGTGTGTGTGTGTGTGTGTGTGTGTGTGTGTGTGTGTGTGTGTGTATATGTCTGTCCTGCGTATGCTCATGCATTGGGAAGTATAATCTTTGTTTCCCTACCTTCCTAGCCCCAGGTCTCAGCCTGGCCTCCCCTTGTCTCTCTCTGTATCTCCTGTCAAACCATCGCAGACGTAAATGACAAAGAAATCAGAAAGACAGATCAATGCTGGCCAAATTAGCACTTGCAGATAGACTGTGCGGGGATGTCAGCGCCCTGACCCCTGGTGATCTTGCAGCCTCCGCTGCTGATATTATGCAAATTGCATCCATCTGGCAGGACCCAAGTGCTGGCTGCTCCTACTCAGAGGAGTAATGGGCTGGGGGGTGGGCGGGAGTGTTGGAGCAAGAGTCAGTGGAGTGAATGTGTGCCTGTGTGTGCATGTGAGAGCTTGTGTTTGAGTGTGTGTGAGGGCGTGTGGTGCCCACCAAGCACGGGAGCACTGGGCGGTGATTGAGTGATTGACAGGGCAGATAAGGGACTGCATTGGATTCCTTTGGGCTGGGGGATTAGGAGCAGCCACAGATGGGAGATAACCAGACTTCATTTCAGTTTATTTTCCTCCTTATCCCCTCTCCCCACCTTCACTCCCCGAAAAACACAATCTCTGTAGTTTGCGTTTCCATCAATATTTGCAAGTCATTACCACTGGTTTAAGGTGAGAGACAATGTCAGGGCCCAGACCAGGCCAGCCCCTCCCCCAAGCCCCAACAGGTCTGCTGCTCTGAGCATGAGTCCCTGGAGCCACCCCAGAGTGCCCTCACTCCAGCCCCTCCCCCAGGCCCACAGCACCCATCCACCCCTTGTGGGCCAGCCCTGCTACCCACCTCACCTGAGCTAGTGCCACCTGACACGCCTTAAGCTGGGCCCTGCCCCTCCACCTGAAGCTACTGCCTGACATCCCTGCCCCACAGTTAGGCTCCAGCATAGGTGCTTCTGCCCCTAGTATTATTTGTGCCCTCTGGGACTGCTCCTACTCCTCTGCGGGGTTCTGGACCCTTCCCCGCAGCTCTTCTCACTACTGGACCCACTCCCCAGCTAGGGAAGGCGGGGGCTGTGGCCAATGGACAGGGGAATTTGTTTGGTCTGGTCTGAGTCACACTAGGTTCACTCTGCGTTAGCTGAGTGCCAGGTATAGCACAGAGGGCTCTGAATCTGTTATCTCATTGACTTCTCAAACCCTGTGATAGGGCTGTCATCTCTGCTGTATGTGAGGACACTGAGGCTCAAGGAGGTTGTCATTCACCCAAAGCTACTCAGCAGGGAAGTGGGAGAGCTGGAATTTGAACACAGATCTCTCCTGGTCTAGGGTTTGAGCTCTTAACCACCAAGCCCTGCTGCTTCACTGCCATTCCACCAGCCACAGACACACTCACATATCACCATGCCTGAATCCGTTTAAGTGAGCCTCCCTTGTGCAGGAGGCAGACAGGTTCCTTCAGCTCCTAGCCTGTGAACATAGAGCCTGACCAAGACCTCCTACTAGGCGGAACCAGCCCAAGCCAGGCTGAAGCAGGCAATGGGACAGGAGTCAAACAGGTCCTGCCCTCAGGAGCTGCATGGCCAAGACAGCTGGGCTGTAGCAGGAAGGACACACAGAGGACAGAATGCACCCAGCGGCTCAGCCAGCCCAGGAGTGTGTCCCAGCATGCGGCATCTAAGCCCCTGCAGCTCAGAGAGGGGCTGATGCAGCTCAGGCCAGCCAGCTGCAATAGCTGAGGGTAGAGCTGTCCCAGGGGCCCCTCCAAAACTGGGTCCCCGCTGTACCCTCCCACCAGCCAGGTTGGGAGCTAGGAGTGCTGGGGACATGTCCGGGGACACGTGTGCAAGGGGAGCCTGTCCTAATGAGGAGAACATGGCTGCTAGTTAGGCAAGGGGCGGGCGGGGAGCTGCAGAGCTGATTGAAGGCAGGGGCAGGGGTCAGACAATTAGGCCCAGATCCTGCCGTTTGATGTGAGTTCTGAGGCCTCAAAGCCTCCCTTCAGCCGGCTCCCTCTACTCCCTCCTCTCCCTCCTCTTTCCTTTCTTCTTCTGCCCAAAGGCAGGAAGGATGGAAACGCTTACACTCACTGTTACTATTATTAAACCCTGTGGCAGGCCAGCCAGACCCCAGGACTCCTGCCCACAGGGGGCACCCCAGGCCCCTAGGAGGTTCCTTAGGCCCCAGAGGGGGCATCTGGCCAGAGGCCAAGGCCAGGCCAGCTGAGCCCCAGGGCAGGGTAACCTGCCTCTCTTGCTTCTGAGGCAGGAGAGTGAATGGGGCCGCCCAGTGGGAATTTGGGCTCTGGGCCGTTGGGGCCATATCCCAGGCCTGCTTTGGCCATTGCCTCTTGCAGGCCACTTAGTTCTTTTCTGTCCTGTTTTGGGGGTGGAGGGTGAGGGTGTGGTTCATTCACGCTCATATCCCATCACACAAATAGTTATCTGCAGCAGTCACATCAAAACCTTGTCCCACAAGATGAAGATACATAGAGCCACACTGCCCCACAGCACTGTCACACACCCCAAAGCAGAGCTCTCCCCCCAACCAGATGTCATAGCCTCACATACCATCACAGGGTCCCATACTCTAGTCAGACCCACAGGGGCTTGCACAAAAGCCCTGGCTGTCCCCTGCCACAGGGCCCTGGGAACTAAGCCCAACTCTAGAACAGCTACAATAGTTGATCTTGTGTCCAGGGTTGGGGGGGGTGCCAGGGCGCCATCCTAGGAAGTAAGCCTGGAGAGCTGGTACTGACCAGAGAGTGGGAGGAAGCCAGATTGGGGGGGCCGCGGGAAGAGGGAGGGTGGGAGCAGAGATAAATGTTAGCTCATTTCTTCCGTAATTAGTTACTCCCTCATCCCCGCGTTGTAATTGTGAACAAGCTGTAATGTTTAATTAGTCTGTAAATGAAACCCCAATTTCATAATGGCCTGGCTGACAGGGCTAAGTGAGCAGGGGAGGAGGTGGAGGGGAGAGGATAGGGAGGGCCTGCAGGGGGAGGGCAGGCTGTGGGATCACCTCCTTCTCAGCCCCAGCCTGGCCACTGTCGGGAGAGGCTGTGTGACTGGGTCCAGTCCTGCACTCTCTCCACTGGCCCTGCTCACCTGCGAAAGGTGGGGGTGCCTGCCTCCCCCTCAATTCTCTGATTGGGATGCCTCACTCACAGCCCATCCCACATGCTTGTGGTCGGAGAAGCAGACTGGATGTGCCCAGCAAGGATGCCGCCTCTTCCGTAGAGACCTCTGCTTGCACCTAACACCTCAGGATCTGGTCCTGCACACCTAAAGGAGCCAGTGAGTGGCTTAGGCCCCTCCGCCTCCCGTCCCCTGCCAAGCAGAGTCTGTGGACACCCAGGCTCCTCACACCTCGCTGACCATAGGTGCCGCACCGCAGCCTGTGATGAACTGGAGCTGCCGCAGGGGGGAGCCCCTGGCGCCGCCGCTGCCTCATTGGTCTCTCTGTCTCTCCCCCACAGCATCCTCACCGCCTGCACACGCCCCCGCCCCGCCTGCCGCAGCCATAAATCTCAATTTACAAGGGCGGCTCTGGTGGGGGAGGGAGGCAGCACCGCTAATGATGGCTCCTCAGCCGGATTTTTCATGTTGCACAGTCATAAATTTTTAAGAACAGCATGGGCAGCACGTTAGCGAGTTATCGAGGCTGCCTCCGTGCTTACTGCCTATCTCAGAGAGAGAAGGGCAGAGACCAGGTAGGGCCTAGGAGGTATTTGGGGCGGGGGAGCAGGGCAGCCAGATGGGTCTCAAGGCAAGGGTAAGGCTGGCCCAGGCTGACAGCTAGGGCTAGAGTGAGCCTTTGCACAGGGCGAGGTCATGCTGCCAGAGCAGGCAGGAGCCAAGGACAGTCACTTGGGGGGAGGAATCAGGCATGTAGGCATAAGACCTTGGCGTTTGGGAGCCACTGATGGATGCCTCTGCTCCAGGACTTGACACCATGATGTACAGGGAGCCTGGAGACATATGGATTTTCAAAGTGGCCACTTTGAATAGAATTACAAACCCTGAGCATGTGCACAGTGAGGCCTCTGCCCGGCAGAGCTGCACTTGGTTCAAAAACCAGGTGCATTTTAGGTTTGTTCTTGGGATCTGGGGTCCCTGGTGTTGTGGAGGGAGAGCCCACAGAGGGAGCATACCTCTGGGTGGCCTGGAGCCACGCTGACCTCATTCTGGTTAAGGCTCATCCCTTCCAGGTTGAGTGGTCCTGCAGAATTCATTCACCATCCTGGGCTTCTGTTTCTTTCTCTTTAAAGTGGATTTGGCCAGCCTCAGTGGCTCACATCTGTAATCCTAGCACTCTGGGAGGCCAGCCTGGCCAACATAGCAAGACCCTATCTCTAAAAAAAATAAATAGTAATAAAGTAGCATCAATGGTAGCTGGTAACTCCCAGGCTCACTGAAAGCAAGTACTAAAAAATCCTGATTACATATTAGCTCCTTTGTCTATTTAAATTTCTAGAAAAATTTCTGAGGGAAGTGAGTGTCTAAGAAAAAGATTTTTGTGGGAGATGGTAAGGTATTCACTTTGTTCAGTCACTCTTTCACAAAGTACTTGCAGAGCTCTTCTGGATGCCCAGGCCAGGACTGGGGCCTCAGAGGTGGGGAAGTTCCTTCCTGGGAGGTGAGGCAAGCGCTTTTGCCTGAGGGAGGTCAGTGTTCCTAGCCCTGTGCCTGGTTCTGCCACAGGGTTGAGGGGCCAGATCTAGCCCTGTCCTTCCATGGAAACACCAAAGCCTTTAGGCTGCTCGAAAGCCCCCAGGCCAGGTGCTCACCTGAGTTCCCTGATCCATCCTATTAAAGGTTAAGATCTTGACCACTTCAAGGGTGGGTGGGAGGAGCAAATAGTAATCAAGGAGTCCTTGGAGGAAGAGGACCTAGTACCAGGGACGGCCTCCAGAGGCCCACAAGCACAAGGTCAAGAAATCAGAAGTTAACTTCAGTCAGCAGAAGTAGTGTTAGTGTGTGTTTGTATTGAGAGTTGTGAGTGAAAATCCTGTGTTCAGGATGACTCCATGGTATCCATCAGGACTAAGGCTGGTCATTAGGCAGAAGAGAGTCCCCCTTCCTAGCCTTGTTGGCTTAGGGGCAGTCCCTCTGCACTTGGACAGACTCACAGCCTCTGTCCTCTGCTGACTGCTCCTGCCCCTTCTCAAGCCACTCCCCTCCTGCTCCCTACACTTGGCCCTTGCCTCATCTCCTGGAACCTGCCACCGTTGTCTGACCTCAGGGCCTTCCCATGTGGCCTAAGTAACTCCTGCTCATCCTTCAGAGCTCAGCTCCAAGTTTGCTTCCTCAGGGAAGCCCCCCCCCCCCGACTCCTAGACTTGGTCAAGTCTCCCTCTCCTTGTGTACTTTTACGCAGCACCCTGCACCCCTTTTTAGCATTTAACCACAGTTATAATTAAGAAATTACTTGCTTGAAAGTTGTTTAATGCCTCTCTCCCCCACTAGACTGTAAGTTCCCTGAGGGCAAGAACTTATGTCTGTTTTGTTCAGCTTGTATCCCCGAAGCATAGCATAGTGTCTGACACGTGTAGGCAGACAGTAAATAAAATGTGTTTTGAATTGAGTTGAGCTGAGCTGAGCTGGCCTGGCCCACCCCTGGGTGCCAGGGCAGGGGGAGGCGTCTAGGGAAGTGCCTGGAGCTGAGGTGGCTCCCATTAGTCCTCATGATTAATTCACAGCCACACAGTGATGGAGTGGGCTTGTCCCCAGTCAGCGCCTCCGCTGGGGCCCACCTGTTAGCGACAAACAAACAAAGGGGATAAATAATGCATTGGGAGCTGAGCCAGGCAAGGCGGCGGTATTGAAATTAATAGGGATTAGCTGAGCAGCTTGAGGATGAAATATTTACCAGGTGGGACTGGGCTTAGGGAGGGCAGCCCCCCTTCCCAGTGTCCCCAGGCATTGCTAGGCCTTTCTCCAGGGCATCATTGGCTAGGACTGGGGAGTCCCAGCACCACCAGCGTCCAGCTGCTTTGGTTTGCAGGGTAGGCTGGCCGGAACGGTGAGAGCTCAGGCCCCAGCCAGTCTCCTGGCACGGTGAGTCTTAAGGAAGCCAAGGTGCCAGGAAGGAAGGAGGCTGAAGTCTGAAAGCTGGAGACAAAGACCATGATAAATTTTCAGGCCCTGGGCATGTCAAGTCTTTGAGTGGCAAGTGTCAGGGCTGGAGTAGGTTCACCTGTGCTCTTGCCCCATTTACCCCCCCCCTTCTTTTCCTCCAGTCCTTCCCTCGGTCCACTCAATGCATATTTCCTGAGGGCCCTGTGTAGATAACATTCGTGCCCTCAAGGGGTTTGTGGTCTAGCAGGAGGTGACAGAGAGGCAGTTGTGACAGGGAGAGAATTGGATGCTGTGGAAAACACAGAAGAGGTTCCCAGCACAAAGATGGGGGGGACATTAGGCACCCTGGAGGAAAGGCTGGCTAGCCTGGGCCCTGAGGGATGAGGGGGTGCCAGGAGAGAAGTGAGGAGGAGTTTTCCAGGCAGAAGGCAGAGCATGTGAAAAAGCCAAGGGGCAAAAGAGCCTGAACTCGTCTGTGTAACGGGAGATTGGAAATGATGAAACCAGAGACCTAACCTGGACCAGAGCCCTAGCATTTTATAAAGGGGTTTGGATGCTATCCTGAGCAGTGAGGAACCATTGGATGCGGTGTTGGTTGTTTTTAATTTTTTTTTTTTTCGAGACAGAGTCTTACTCTGTTGCCCTGGGTAGAATGCAGTGGTGTCACCGTAGCTCACTATAACCTCAAACTCCTGGGCTCAAGCAATCTTCCTGCCTTAGCTTCCTGAGTAGCTTTTTATCCCTTAACCTCCTTCCCACCCTCTTCCCTTCTTAGTTTTTAATGTCCATTATACCACTTTATGACCATATATATACCCTTCGTTTAGTTCCCACAGGTGTGTACCACCACGCCCGGCTACTGTTTTTTTCTATTTTTGGTAGAGACACAGTCTCACCATATTGCTCAGGCTGGTCTTGAACTCCTGGCCTCAAGCAATCCTCTTGTCTCAGCCTCTCAAAGTGCTAAGATTATAGGAGTGAGCCACCACTGTGCCTGGTCTGTTTTAATTTTTAACTCTTAAAGTTTTACTTTCAATTAATTTTACATTTGTAGGAAAGTTGCTATATATCCCTTACCCAGCTTTCCCTAATGTTAGCATCTTACATAATAATGGTACAATGGTACAATAATGGTAGCACCAGAAAATTAACATTGGTACTATACTTTTTTTTTTTTTTTTTTTGGGAGAGTGTCTCACTCTGTCGCCCTGGCTAGAGTGCAGTGGTGTCATTACAGCTTACTGCAACATCAGACTCCTGGTCTCAAGCAATTCTCCCACCTTAGCCTCCCAAGTAGCTGGAACTACAGATGCACGCCACCACACCTGGCTCATTTTTCTATTTTTTTATAATGATGAGGTCTCACTCTTGCTTAGGCTGGTCTCGAACTCCTGACCTCAAGCAGTACTCCTGCCTCAGCCTCCCAGAGTGCTAGGATTACAGGCATGAACCACCATGCCTGGCTGGTACTATACCATTAACTAAAGTAAAGGCCTTAATTTAATTTCACCAGGGTTTCCATTAATTTTCTGTTTCAAGATCATTCAAGGGTTTTTGTTTTTTGGTTTTTTTTTTTTTATTTCAATAGATTTAGGGGGTACTAGTGTTTTTTGTGACAATCATGAATTGGATAATGCTGAAGTCAGGGCTTTTAGTGTATCTATCACCAGAATAGTGTACATTGTACCTGATAGATAGCTTTTTATCCCTTAGCCCCCTCCCTCCCTCCTCCCTTCTTAGTTTTCAATGTCTATTACATCACTTTATGACCATATATACCCCTCGTTTAGTTCCCACTTATAAGTAAGAACATGTGGTGTTTGTTTTTCCAAAATTTCTGAGATACTTCACTTAGGATAATAGTCTCCAGTTCTATCCAAGTTGCTGCAAAAGACATTATTTCATTCCTTTTTATGGCTGAGTAGTACTCTGTGGTGTGTGTGTGTGTGTGTGTGTGTGTGTGTGTGTACACCACATTTTCTTTATCTGCTCCTCAGTTGATGGGCACTTAGGTTGATTCCATATCTTTGCAGTTGTGAATTGTGCTGCAATAAACATTTGGGTGCTGGTGTCTTTTTTATAAAATGACTTCTTTTCCTTTGGGTAAATAGCCAGTGATGGGATTGCTGGTAGGTCCCCTTAGTTCTCTGAGGACTCTCCATACTGTGTTCCATAGAGGTTGTACTAGTTTTCAGTACCAACAACAGTGTTTAAGTGTACCTTTTTCTCTGCCTCTACGCCAGCATCTGTTTTTTGACTTTTTAATAATGGCTATTCTGCTAGGGGTAAGGCGGTATCTCATTGTGGTTTTAATTTGCATTTCTCTGATGATTATTGATGTTGAGCATATGTTTCTTGGCCATTGAAGGGTTTTAAGACAAGGGAGTGAAATGATCAGACTTGTGGTTTAAAAGGATACCGCAGAAGTGAGATTAGGAGGGGTAGTGCTGCCACCTAGGTGAGAGATGGTGGTGGCCTGGATCATGTTGGTGGTAGTGGGAATATGGGTGTGAAATTATTGGAGCATATGTGGTAATTGAAGACCCAGGGAGTGGATGAGTTGGCCTAGCGAGAGAGTAGAGGATGAGAAGGGAAGAGGGCCAATGACAGCTCTGAGCAACACCCACATCTAGGGAGTGCTCAGAAGAAAGGGAGTGTTCAGAGAAACTGAGGAGGATTGTGTGAAAAGAGAGTTGGGTCACTGAAGCCCAGGAAGGAGAGCTTCAAGGAGTGAGTAGTCCACTGTGTCCATCACAACCTGAAAAGCTTCACTCCACAAATCATAGGGATCATTAGAGAAAGCAGTTTTGGTAAAGCGACAATCAGATTGCAAGGTGGGAGAAGAGGAAATGAGACCTTGAGTGTAAACTACTCTGAAGTTTGCCTCTAAAAGGGAGGAGAGGTTGGGTACTAGCCAAACGGAAAAGGGGGTTAAAAGGAGACTCATTTTCTCCCAAGATGGGAGAAATTTAGTATATCTACATGCTTATGTGAAGGAACCAGTGCAGAAAAAAAACTGAAGCTGTGTCAGAGAGAAGGGAGAATACTGTTAAGGGCCCCGAAAAGGCCTGGGTTCTGGTTGGACACCATCCAGGTGGAGTGGAGGTATGGGCTTAGGAAGTGACATCAGGATTGGTTCCCTCTCGTAACAGGATGGAGGAGAGGACTGGTACAGATGCAGGAGGGTGGCTTCTGTGAAGGAGGAGACAGGACTGTCTTTTTGCATGAGCAAGGGGGTTGGGGCGATGTTGGCGGGGGATTTGAGATTTGTGGAAAGTAGAGAAACTTGAAATCATCACTAGGGATGAAGGGAGGGAGTGCACACTAACCAGGAATGTGGAAGATTGTCTGGGCAGTTTTATGTACCCAGCTGAGGCTGATGACTCTGCTCTGGTAAGTGGCACTAGCCTATGAAGTTACGATTTTCTCTAATCACACTCAGTCTAGGTGCAGGCATAGAGAAGCAGAGTTTGGGTTTTTCCAGGCAAGCATGACAGAAGGAAAAGGGAACAAGATAGTTGAGGGTATTGACAAGAAAAAGATTGATCAAAATGATGGGCTGTGGACTCCAAGCTCCAAAGGGAGGTATGTCAGTTATGTTGCTAGGACAGAAATGACTTGGTACATATCCACTATGCAGTTTCTCTTCTTTCTTACTAAATAAAACCCCTGTATAATTAGGGACATCAGTGTGTACCCAGTTAAAAGACTAGGCTGGGCATGGTGGCTCACACCTGTAATCCTAGCAACTCGGGAGACTGAGGCTGAAGGATCACTTGAGACCAGGAGCTCAAGATCAACCTGGGCAACATAGTGAGACCTCCATCTCTAAAAAATAAAAATAAAAATTAGCTAGACATGGTGGCTCACACCTGAAGTTCCAGCTACGCAGGAGGCTGAGGCAGGTGGATGGCTTAAGCCCAGGGGTTCAAGGCCGCAATGAGCTATAATGATGTCCCTGCACTCAGCCTGGGTGAAAAAGAGCCCCATCTCTTTAAAAAAAAAAAAAAAAAAAAACTGCTTTTTTTAGTTTCTCATACAGCTAGGTAAGCTAAGTGTAGCCATGTCTCTGAGCTCTGGCCAGTGAAATAAAAGGAAATGTGTTATGCAGGACCTCCAGGAATGATACTTAAAGAGAAACAACTGAGATAGGAAGTATACTATTCTTGCCTTTCCCATCTTCCTTCTTTCTTTTTCCTGAAATGTGGATGCGATGGTTGGAACTGCAGCAGCTTTTGTGAACCATGAAATAATCTTGGGATTGGAAGCCACATGATGAGAATGGCAGGGCAGAAAGAAGGAAGCAGCCTGTGTCTGATGACTCTGTGGAGCTATGGGGCTCTTAGTCAACCTGCATTGCACCTTTCTTAGTAAACACCTTTCTTAGTAAAGTTTTATTTTCATCCCTCTCTGTTTTCAGGTGGGTTTCAGTCTAAACTTGACTCTTAGCCTTTTTAGTAACGTGGCCCATGTCCTGAGATGCAGCAAGAAACAACTTGGTCAAATGTTTCAAGAAAGCGTAAAAATGGTTACCGACTTCCCAGCCTGACACAGCAGCATCCTTTGTCCTCTGCCTGCCTCCTCCCTTCAGTCAGTTCTATGCTGTGAGGTCCATTCCTTATATCATTCACCTTCCTGCCTTTATATTCTGTATAAGATAGTATATTTTCAGCTGTAATAAAAAGAAATTTCCATTTAAAAGATAAATAATAAGGGGATTTACTATCTCACAAAAGAAATTTAGAGGTAAGGTGATCCTGGGGTTAATTCAACATCTCAGTAATATCATCAGGGACCCAGATTTTTCCCATTTTTCTGTTCTTTTATCTTCAGCATGGTCTTCACAGGCTGACCCCCTCAAGGTTGGAAGATGGCTTCTGCAGTCCCAGATATTATTTGCAGTTATGAAAACATCCAGCACAATATAAAGGACTATTTTTCCCTCCTGCTGCTCTTCATAAGAGTGAAGAAATTTTCCTTGAAGGTCTTTCAGCAAACTTGCCCTCAAATCTCAGTAGCCAGGACATGTGCCCACCACTGTACAGTGACTGCCAAGGGGAGACAGGATCACTAGAAATGGCTGAAACAGCAAAGGATTAACCCCAGTTACCTGAGGGAATAGTGGGCTCCTCCAGCATGGCACTGGGGGAGTGGTTGTTGGGTACACAGCGAAAAGTGGGCAAGGAAAAAAGTGAAGACAGGAGGGATGATGTATGTGGAGGCAGTAAAGTTATAAATGGTCTCAAGGTTCCAGTGAGTGAAAGAAAAAGTATATAGGTTGGACATCACTAATCTGAAAATCTGAAGTCCAGAGTGCTCCAAAATCCAAACTTTTTCATCACCAACATGACACCATGAGTGGAAAATTCCACACCTGACCTCAGGTGATAGATCATGGTCAAAATGCAGTCTAAACTTTGTTTTATGTACAAAATTATTAAAAATATTGCATGATATTACCTTCAGGCTATGTGCATAAAGTTTATATGAAACATAAGTAAATTTTGTGTTTAGACTTGGGTCCTAGCCCCAAGATATCTCGTTATATATATGCAAATATTCCAAAATCTGAAACATTTCTGGTCCCAAGCATTTTGGGTAAGGAATACTCAACCTGTATTATTGTCAGAGATTAGGGATATTTAAATTTAATATTTCAAAGGAAGAATAGTAGAATGTTTTAAAGGTTGAGGGTGAGATACAATGGAGAAGGTCATTAATGCTGAGGTCAAAGACTTAAGAGGCTGGCAATAAGGTTTCTCAAAGGTCGGGATGTCAGGGCTGAAGTCTCGGGAAGGAGGTGGCCATGGTCTGGATTGATAGCACTTGCTCACAGGAAAGGCTGGGCTGCTGGCGCATGGGTCTGGGGCCAGGTCACAGGCCCTGGTACTCTTCAGGTGGCTGGGGCAGCACATCAGATAGCCTAACCTTTCTCTATCTCAGTGTCCTCATTTTGGAAAGAATCTATCCTGGTTGTTCAAGCTATTCTGGAAGGGGGTAAGGCCCTGACACCTTCCTATTGGAACCACTGAAGAGCCCAGAAGACTGTCCTGGGGGAGACCCTAGGGACAGGGTAAGGTGGAATCTTGGTCAGGGCAGATGAAGCTGCCAGGTATGGTGGATCTACTCAGCTGTTCTCAGTAGAGAACAGCTTTCCCCCACCCCTCCCTGGCCAGGCCCCCTTCACTTGGCCATGGGTTATCTAGCTATACGCTGGCACTTCTAGCTGTGGCATCCAGCCAGGAAGAAGGTGAGCCTTCCTGGTCTCTACCTGGATGGTCCTTGGCTGGGATTGAGTTGGGGGAGGCAAGCATCCGTTGTAATGGCCAGAGCAGCCGCCCTGTTACTACGGCGTATTTCACTTTTAATTCTGACATATAATGTAATGATCTTTTTTAAGGCCCGATGATATTATCTGCCTGACTAGATTATTGAGTCTTCATCATCTCCAGATAAATTTATGGCCAGGACGAGGCTCAGGATTTATCATCAGTCAATAGAGCTCGATACTCTAACAAGGCGTGTAATAAGATATACATATTTAATGATCCAAGGGGAGGAGCGCTAATGGGAGCCCAGAGTGAGTGGTCCACGGGGCTGGGGCTCTGCCCTAGGGCCGCCATGGCTGTAGAGACATGGATGTGGTCTTTCTCAGGATTGCCTCAGTCTCCTTCCCGAGACCCTGAGGGAGGGACAGGCAGGGAAAAGGAGAGGCAGCACTAGGCCAGGCCAGAGCTGGGGCGCAGGCATCTTCAGCCCAGCCCGAAGGGTACACATGCCCCCCAGAGCTCCCTTCCTGCTTTGAGGCCTTGGAAGGGTTGGGGGTGTCCTTAGACCCATACACCCAGGCCCCTGAGCATTAGGATGGGCCCACAGGGAGGGGGTGCTGGGGCTGCGTGCCCAGGCCGCACTGATGGTGACGGATGGTTTTTCATTATAGCCTCTCAGGTCCTGCCCGCGCCCTGTGTGGAAATTCTATTTATTCCCTAATTTGTAAAAATTCCCTCTTTATCTGATCCCAATCAGGGCGGGGTAATTGGCTCTCTGGGGCAGCGGCTGGGGTCCTTGATGAAGAGCTATGTGGATGTACCCAGCCCGGCCCCCACCCGGCCTGCCACCAGGGCCCACAATTAATAATGATTTGCAAATGGCAGACAAGCAATAACACAGAAAGATGTGGCGTCCGCGCTGCCTCTTCATTTCCTCCCCTCGCAGATATAAATGGCCACAGAACAAAAACCCAGCACTATAAATTCTGGAATTAGTTATTCACCGGGATAAATGGGGCCTGGAGCCGCCAGCCCCTCTCCCTGCCACCCTTCTTGCCTGCTTTCCCCAGTCCAGCTTCTGTCCCCAGGTCTACTCCTGAGCCTGGCCCCTGGCTCAATTCCTCAGCTTCCTCCCACCACTCTGGCTACCCTCTCCTGTGTGGCCCAGGCTTGGGAGTGGTCACCTGGTCTAGGTCTGTAGCTCCTGCAGTGGCTTGAGCCAGCAGTTGGGATTCACCCTCCACCTCCTCTCATTGACCTCCCTGCCTGCCCAGCCTGGCTTCTGTCCTCATTTTGCATTGGGGTCTGGATGGAGTTGACATGTCCCGCCAGCCCTGGGAGTCTGGATCAGGGTTGATGTTGGGTGTCTTCTTGGGCATTTGGGGCCAATCCACTTATTTGCCTTGCCAAGTCTGAGTTGGGCTCCTGGAGGGGTTTGATGCTATGCTTACTGGTCAGGCAGTGCTGGGATGTTGGCACAGGCTTTTCCGGGCACCATGCCCTCTCGGCCAGGCGCATCCTCCCCCCGCCCCCCAAGTGGCTGTGAGCTGGCGGGTAATGGGCGTGTAATGGCCTCATTTCCATGCCCGGCCTCCAGGAGCGGCGGTAAGTGTTTGATTGCCTTAATTTCCAAACACATCATTATCCCAGCTTTACCAGCGCTTAATAAACACTTTATGAGGATTTTTTTAAAAACATCTTCGGTCCGCATACTTCTCTGAAGTGATAAACTCTAATTAAGTCTAATATTTAAAAATATGGTAATGGTGAGTTGTTTGAATAAGTGGACTGCATTTCTGTAATTTCATTATTACGTAAAACACGCTAATTATTTGGAGCGTGCTTATTACGGAGAGAGAAATCGCCTGCTAATCAAGATGAAATTGCCTTTTCCCCTTATTGTGGAACCACCGTCATCCTTCACCATCAGCCCTGTGGCACCTCCAGGCACCTCAGTGGGGTGGAGGGGGATGGAGGAGGGGCTGAAAGAAGGGGTCACTTCGGAGTTGAGGCTATAAAGACCCTGTGGTGGGGGGAGGGTAGGAAGCTATGGGAGCCGTGTCTGGGGAGAAGACAGTGTATGTCTGGGAAGTGTGTCGGGTGGACCAAGGTGGCCGTGAATGGGGGCCTCAGGGATTGTGTGGCCCATGTCTGAGACAAGGAACAGGGGAGGAGGGTATCAGGATATTATTGTTGAAATAAAAGTATTGTTATTGGATGTTACTGGAATAACAACAACAGTAATAATAGCCCAGCTACTGTTTTAAGCACTTCGCAAATAACTCATTTCCTCTTTTTAACAACCCTTTGAGGGAAGTAGTTGCTATAGTTATTATTATTCCCATTTTAGAGAAGAAGAAACCAAAACACTGAGAAGTTAAATAAAGTTCAGGAACTTGCTCAAGTTCACATAGTTATTAAAAGGCGGAGTTTGGATTTGAACCCAGAATCTGAGGCTATATGGGGGCCCTCTGCTGTTTCAGCCCTAAACTGACTGCCTTGGCCCCCATCTTCCTTCTGAGCTAACATTTGCCGAACTCTACCCAGCTATAGCTTGGGATGCTACCCCCCATGATAAGGTTGTCAGATTTAGCAAATAAGAACATAGGACACCAGTTAAATTTGACTTTTAGATAAACAAATAATTTTTAGTGTAAGTATGCAGCCTGTGGAGCTGAGGCTGCATTTTCTCTGGCAGTCCTCTGTCAGGCAGGCCCAGGGTTAACCCACTGGTACTTTGCTCTCAGGGCCTTACTGCTGCCAGGAAGTCCAGACAAACAGATGTGGCGACAAAAGGAGGTTTTAGAATATGAAGACACCCAGGGTTCCTGCTGTCTCATCCATACCACCCCCAACCACCCCACCCCATCGTTGCTGGTCCTTGTTCCATGGGCTCTGGCCCCATTCCTCACCAGCTCCTGCAGATCACTAATAAAGTGTGTTACCAGGCTAAGCTTTTTAGGCAGGAGGCCTGTGGAGACTCCAGTGGCCCTCAGGATATGTCTGCATGTTCCTTTAGGCCACACCGCCTCTTTGCCCCATGTCAGCAGCTTGCCACTGTGCTGTCCCTCCTGCCCCCCACCCCACCCTACCTTGATTTGCCTCTTTGATCATTCCATGTTCATTCTCTTTCCTGGCCCTGACAGACCCATGTGTAGGAATTGTATATATGATGGAAGTGTCATTTCAAAAGAGTGGGGAAAGTGTGGACAGTTCAATCAATGATAGGACAATTGGCCATCCATTAGGGAAAAAATAAAAAGTTAACTTAGATCTTGTCTTTCTTATCACACACACAAATCCCAGACAGATTAAAAAGTTAAGCTGGGCGTGGTGGCTCACGCCTGTAATCCTAGCACTCTGGGAGGCCAGACGGGCAGATCGCTCAAGGTCAGGAGTTCAAAACCAGCCTGAGCAAGAGCTAGACCCCAACCCTGTCTCTACTAAAAATAGAAAGAAATTAATTGGCCAACTAAAAATATATAGAAAAAATTAGTGGGGCATGGTGGCGCATGCCTGTAGTCCCAGCTACCTGGGAGGCTGAGGCAGGAGGATCGCCTGAGCCTAGGAGTTTGAGGTTGCTGTGAGCTAGGTTGATGCCATGGCACTCTAGCCCGGGAAACAGAGTGAGACTCTTGTCTCAAAAAAAAAAAAGTTAAATATAAAAAATAACTGCAATTATTAGAACAAAATAAAGAATGGTTTATATGTATATAATGCTGGGATCAGGAAGGCTTTCTTCAGCAAGATATTAAACCTAGAAGCCATAAGGAAATGCTTTAGACATCCCTTAGGAATCTGACTTAACTCATCCGCAGCTAAGTTCATTACTGCCCCAAATTTGCACCTCCTCTGCTGTGCCTTGTCTCAGTGAGTGGTGCTAAGATCCTATACTCATCCCTCCTCATCCCCTCATTAAGCCTTGCTCATTTTATTTCCTAAAAACTCTCTTGCCTCCATCCATTTCTGCATATCATCAATATATCTCTGCCTTCATCTCTACTGCTACTGGCCTCGTTCTGGGCCACTATTTTGGGTCTGGACCACAATACAACCTACTAATTGATCTCTGTGCCTTCAGGGTTAACCCCTCCAATCCTGTCTTCTCATCCTAGGGTGATAATTCTGAAACACAGATCTGGTTCCATCATTCTCCTCCTTGAGCATGCTAATGTCCATCATTCCCAGAATAATAAAATCTTAAGCTCCTTAGCTTGGCATTTGGGTTCCTCAGGGTTTCCTTTAGTCAATCATTGACTTCACCAGCTTCATCTCTAGCAACTCCCTTGCTGCTTCTTCATCACCCTCCACCTGCAGTAAACTTGAAGTGGGGGACACTCCACATTTCACCTCCAGAAATGTGCCTATACTGTTCCTCCTGAGAACACCTTCCTCACCTCAACAATAACTTGCCAGGCTAGCTCCCTCCCCATCCCCTAAGACCTCTGCTAACTTCCAGTTCTTCCAGGAATTCTTTCCTGATCCTCAGATAGAGCTAATGACTTTTGCATGCCTCCTTTTCTTGTAGTGCTTCACCCCTGGTAAGGGGGTCTCTGAGCAACTTGAGGGCAGGAAGCTACAGAGTCTTGCACATCCCTTAGATTCAGCATGGCTGGTGAGCACGGAAGGTGTCCGTGCATGTTTGCTGAATGAACAAGTGCATGCTCAATTCCCAGACAAGTGCAGCCAACTGGAGCATGTCAGCCTCAGGTTGTTTGCCCTGTGTGAGCTCTCACATAGTGTCCTAAGCAATCTGAGCCACCCTTCCATGAGCTCCTTCTTTGCCACGCAGATATTTGACTACCCTTGAGCTCAGCCTTATCCTTCCATTAGGTGCTAGTCTGCTCATCTCCTCCCTGAGGGGTTTGTGTAGCTGCACCCCTCCCATTATGGTCTTGGCAATATAAAACTATTTCCAACATTAAGAATATTAATGCCCCCCAAAAGAAGAGGGTCATCTTGTCACAAGTTGATGATTCTGCAGGAACATAAAAACAGGTTAGCCTTCTAGAATTTGAAGATGAGGAAGACCTACTCTTGGAGGCCTATATTATGAGCACAAGGCTGTGCTCCCCTCACCCCTAGCCCCACCCCATCATAGCAGCTTCACGCTGACCTCGAGAGCTCAGTGAGAGGAGCCGGAAGGCAGGCCTGCTAACCCAGGTGGCCCCAGCGCTTCAAGCAGAGGACTCTCCAAGAGGCCATGTTGTTACTTTACTGTGGTCTCTCTCTGAACTTTTGGCCTATTAAATGCCCCAGATCTGACTCTGGTGCTGCTTCTGCCAAGTTTCCTCATTTTCTAATTGTGCCATTGACTTCTTAAAAACTAATCAGTAGTTTGCATTGACTCTTTTTTTTTTTTTTTTTTTTTTTTTTTTGGACAGAGTCTCACTTTTTTGCCTGGGCTAGAGTGCCGTGGCGTCATTGTAGCTCACAGCAAACTCAAACTCCTGGGCTCACGTGATCCTCCTGCCTCAGCCTCCGGAGTAGCTGGGACTACAGGCATGCACCACCATGCCTGGCTAGTTTTTTCTATATATTTTTAGCTGTACAAGTAATTTCTTTCTATTTTTAGTAAAGATGGGGTCTCGCTCTTGCTCAGGCTGGTCTCGGACTTCTGACCTTGAGCGATCCGCCCGCCTCGGCCTCCCAGAGTGCTAGGATTACAGTCATGAGCCACCGCGCCTGGCCTGCATTGACTCTTATCAAGGCTCCAAGGGCTAGAAAATGAGTCTTGGGCTGGAAGCCTATAACTGCCACCATTGACTTGCTAGGTGAGCTGGACCCCTCTCTGGGTCTCTCTTTATTGCAGTGGACCGATTGCAACAAGTTAGACTCCAGAATCTCCATTAAACAGGAGTCAGTAGTCGGAGTTTGTGGAGTGATGCCGTTTGGTTTCATCAAGTGTGCTGGCCCCTATTTGTCATCTATGCCACAGATTGTACAGAATATACTTTCTCATCATTGGCTCATCAAGAAAACTTGCATCCTTGCCATCTCTTGAGGAAGCATGAAGGACAGCTTATGCAAATACATGTGGCTGCGACACCTTGTTCAGGCCTCACAACAACGCAAGGCCATTATCAGCCCCAGTGGAGGAGCCTGAAGTTTAGAAAAGCTGAGCACTTGCTGCACACCGTGCAGTCAGTAGGCGAAGATAAGATTGGAAACAGCTCTGCCTGACTCCAAAACCCACTTGGTCATTTTCAGAAAATAGTGGTTCCTTGAGATCGGCATACAGGGATTGGGGGTAGAGAGTGGCAGAGATCAGAGATAGCAACAATCAATTTTTGCAGAGCCTTTAAGAAGCCTTTAAACTGAGGGCAAGGAGAGCCACTGAATGGATTTAAAGAGGGAAGAACATGATCAGATTTGTGTAAGGAAGATCACCTTGGCTACAAGAATGGATTAGAGGGAGTGACACAAGACAAGCTGCTGTAGTAATCCAAGGAAAAGATAATGGTATATTCCCAGTGCATATATAAAAAAAAAAAAAAAGATGATGGGATCTGAACTAGCAGGGTGACTGGCTGCAGGAATGAAGGGAAGTAGATGATTAGAGAGTAAGAAGAGAAAATCTGCAGAAGTTAATGCCTGATTAGATTTGGGGAGTGAGAGGGCCAGGTAGCAATATGACCTCCAGGTTTCTTCTTTGGGCATTTTGGGTGGATTACGGTGCTGTTCATTGGGATGGGGAACACAGGGGTAAGAAGCAGCTTGGGGAGGAAATTAGTTTGTTATTGGACATTCTGAGTTTGTATATCTAGAAAGAGATGTTCAAGGGGCTTAGTATGTGGTCTGGAGCTCAAGAGAGAGGTCCAGGCTGGAGATGGTGATCTTCAGGGGTAGCTGAAGCTCATTTGGATGAAGTCATCCAGTGTGTGGAGTGGGGAGAGGTCAAGGACAGAGACTGGGGCACATGGCCAGGCACAGGTGGGAAATCAGTGCCTGCCCACTGGATGGCTGGTGGCCTAGGGATCGGGGCTAGGACATTCACTTGGGCTAGGGGAAGCAGATTGAACGATTTGTCCAGCAATGAGGGAGGAGCCAGATGAAGTCAATAGAAAACTAATTTTCTTTTCTGCTGGAAGAAATGAGGTGTGTGGCCGCTGGGTAATTGCAGATAACGAGGGGACTTATTCTTAATATGCACAGCGGCCATGGTCCCCAGAGTGCAGGAGACAGGAAGGATTGGAGGTGTCTTGACAGGGCCAGGTTTATTTGGGAAGAAAATCATCCTATCGTAGCCCCTCCACCAGCACCATCTCAACCCCTGGGCCCTATCATAAACCTTCCCCCTCCCAGGCCCCTTGCTGTCCCATTCCCCTTCTTGTCAACTGCCTAGCTCCTCCTGTCACACCCCCTTCCCTCCACCAGCCTCTACCCCCACAGCACAGGCATACACACTAAGGGAGACAAATGACGGGGCCTCAGCTGAGCAGGGTGCGTGTCTGGCCCATAAACCACAGGGATGGGTCACGTCTGGAGTTGCCATGGCCGCCACTACCCACCCATCTGTCTTCCCACTGTTCTGCCTCAGACCAGGCCTCATGGCTTCCTGAGTCCCTGGGGGAACAAGGTGTCCCCTCTTCATGCCCGCACCTGCTGTAGGACCATCGGGGCTGAGCTCTGCGAGTCAGGCTCCAGAGCTGGTGTCTGGTGGACCAGAGGCTCTACCCTCTCCCACAGCCCTTTCCTCACACTGGGGAGAGTGGTCCTGGCAAGAGTGGGCCTGGGGGCTCAGGCAAGGGTTGCCTAAGGTCCTGGCAAGAGTGGGCCTGGGGGCTCAGTGGAAAGGGTTGGTCTCTGACAGATGCAGAGGCCTCCTGACCCCACCTTGACCTTACCACCACCCCCACGCTTGATTATGACATTGATGTGCAATATTTCCTCAATCACAGCATCGATCCCATGAGGGCCGGTGGCGGCTGAGGCCCTGGTTAAGTCCCAGACATCTAAGGGAAGTGGGAGAGCAGTAGGAGGCGAGGCGGGTGTGGGGATGGTGAGTGGTGGCTGCTCTGGGCAGCTGAACAGAAAAACTCAGGCTGCTTCCTAGGCCTTCTCCAGTGGGGTGAGCTCTGGGCAGTGGCACCTCCTGCTGGTGGTGGCAGCAGTGAACCTAGTCTTGGCCTCTGTCCATGATTCTGAGGCTCCTGGTCCTGCTGCCTCCAGGATTCTAGGACAGTTGAACACTGCTTATGATAGGGTCTGGCACACACAGGCATTTTACCTGAGGTACGGGCAGACACAGGGCCCAAGAAGGCAACCAGCATGCTCTTTGAGGCGGAGGCAGGGCTTGGGCTGGTGTACACTGTCCAACAGAGGGCTGATGGCCAAGGCTGTGAGAACCACAAATCTGGACCCTCCCAACCTGTCTGGGCCTGCACAAGAAGAGGTGCCCAGACAAGCTGCTGTTTGATCACACAAGCCAGGGCACAGGGCAGATGTTTTCCAGGGCCCTGGTCGAGCAGTGCCGAGCCTTGTGCCTTGTCACCAGTGATTATGGCTTGGGTCACATCTCCTACACACACGAAAGTGCCGGCAAAGTCACCCTGGCTGTGGGCGTGATGAATGGCCGCACAGTAATGAAATGGAGACATCAAGGCGGGTGGCGGGAAGACGGAGTGTGGCGGACGGGCCGTCCCCACGCGGCAGCAACAAGAAGGATCGCCCAGCGGCCGGGGGCCGTCAAGGGAGAAATTACACATTTACTCTGCCTTTTTCTTACTGCGACGGCACCCATACATCACCGCTGGGGCCGGGGCGGGACATGCCGGCCAATTTCCAGCATGAATTATGGGACTGAGAAGCATTGAGACCAGGCTTCCTGCTGGCCCAGCATCACCCAGCCCAGCCTGAAGCTGGAGATGCCGCCACCAGGGGATGGGATCTCCCTCTCTAGAGCCTGTCGCACCTCAATCTGATCCTGCGTCCCACCCCCACCCTTATAAGAGCACCTGTGGGCACAGCGGGGAAGGATCTGGGGCCCATCTAAATGTCTTCTCTTCCTCTTTTTAGATGACTGCAAGAACATTGCCAACATCATGAAGACACTCGCGTATCGAGGCTTCATCTTCAAGCAGACGTCGAAGCCATTTTGATTGGCCGAGGACAGGATGGGGCAGGACAGGGTAGCTGTTTGGCCCAGCCCAGAATCCTCTTCTCCCTCTCTAGAGGGGAAAAAAGGGAGAGTGGCACAGCTCTGCGTCCAGAGTATCCCCCAGCTGCCCTGTGGGCTTGTGCCCTGGGCAAGTGCTTGGCCACTTGGCCCCTCTGGAGCAGACACTTTGTGCCCCCCATCCCCACCCCTCAGTCTCAGCCCAGTCTCAGCCCCTCCCATTGTGGGCCTAGGCTAGGGGGACCCAGGCACTCACCGCCTCCTCCCTGGTACACAGGCTTCTGCTGGGGCCACCAAGCCCCCCGTGCCCCCTCCCATCCATAGTGCATGGTGTGTGGTGCCCCCAGGGCTCCAGGACAGATCAGGCCCCACCCTGTGTCTACCCCCATCCCCGCTGTGAACGTGCCACTGAATAAAGTTGGGGAAACGAGGCCCTGGGTGTGTGTGCAAAGCCGTGTGTGTAAGGCTGCTGCTGTGCCTGACACCGTCAGGGTGTGAAGGTGGGTAGAGCATGCCTCAGGCTGCCTCTGGAACAAGGCCATCAGCACCTGTGACATCCTCACTGAATATACAGAAGTCTGTGGAAGTGTGAGGACTGTCCAAGCTTGAAGCTGCTGGCATCTGAGGCCACTGCTGTGTAAAACTATGGGTGTTCCAAGGTGCAGAAGTTTTGGCAAAATTAGTAGTTGTCAGTGGTCAGAGGGCTGCTAAGGGCCTGAACGCAGGCAAGCCCGACTCTCACCCTGTGGAGCGGCTGTGGTGACCCCTCCTGGCCCACCCCTCCCAGCAAGGGGCATGAGAAGTGGTGGGAAGGAAAAGGAAGCAGCCCAGTCCAACTCAGCAGCTCTATTTACACAACAGCATCGCCCACGCCCCATGTGGCCTCTCAGGGCTTCTTGGCTTTCTTCACAGAAGATGAGCTGGAGGCCGACTCCCTCCGCTTCCTCTGAGGAGACAAAAGTACTGAGGTCAGTGGCCCCAAGGCCTGAGTCAGGTGTGGTGTGTGCATCTAACACTCTCGTGGGGATGACACCCACTGGTCCACCCCCCCATCCCCCCACCCACCACCCACCCCCCACCCCCCACTCCGTCTCAGAGCCTCCCAGGGCTGATCATTCCTGTCACAGGCACTAGAGGGAGCGGAGCCAGGGCATGTTCTCCCAGCCTATCCAGGCTCTTACCGAATTGGGTGTGAGGGGTGCACCCACCACATCGATGATGGTGTCCTTGGTGGGGTCAGGGCCAAGTCCAGGTTCAGGCACTGCTGGCTCAGCAGAGGCCGGGGCCTGGCCTGATGCTGGTGTGGCAGGGCCCCCCAGCACCCCGGCCCGGGCCAGTGCCTCATGACGGTGCCGCAGCATCTGCAGCTCGTACTCGCAGTTGGCACAGGCCTGCTTGAGCTCATAGAGCAGCACCAGGTCGCTTCGCAGCTCGTTGAACATGTGCACCAGCTCCTCCGTGGGTGTCGGGCTCAGCTCTGCAGGCGGTAGGCAGCACAGGGCTAGAGCCACAGTGTGGCGCAAGCCCAGCCTTCTGAACTGCCCTCCCCGTGCCGAGCCTTCATCCACAGCCCTGTGTAGGTACAGCCCGTGGTGCCCAGTCCCCACACTCACCCACACCAAGCTCCAGCAGCATCTGCTCCAGGGCCTTGATCTTCTTCTGTCCCACAGAGCTTGGCAGCTTCATCTGCAATGACCCAGGCAGCTAAGCCCTTTCCCCCACAAGAGGCTTAGGATGAAGGGGACCAAAGGCAGCGGGGGGTGGAGAAGGTGGAAGAGAGAAGTAACCCATGGAGGTCGCTATGGGCCAGAAAAGGGAATAGCCAGGAAGGAGAATATACTGATAGCTGTGACTTCAGCCTGGCCACATGCTCCTGAGATCCTGGAGAGGCCACATCTGTCTGCAGCAACCTCCCCTACCACTCAGCCCACCTGCCTGCAGCATGTGGAACCCAGAGCAGAAGAGCGCAGAAGAGCCGAGGGCCCAAACACACCTCGCCACAGGAGGTGACGCACTTACCCGTTGGCTCCGCAGCGTGACACCTGCAGACTTGAAGTCTGGAAACTTGATGCCTGCTGTCTCAGGAACAGCCTGGGGGAGAAGACATTATGGAGACCAAGGTGTCACTGGGAACAAGCGTAGGGTTAGTCCCAGCACCACACCAGCTCTCAGTGCTCTTAGAGCCCTCTACTCAGGGAGGGGCCCTGTGCCAGGCAACCCCTCCACCCTGGGCTGGGCTGGCTTAGCCCCCGCACCGGCTTCTCAGCCTCTTTTTTCTGGGGTAGCTTCTTCTTAGGGGCCTTGCGTTCTGTGCGCCGCTGCTCTGCAGTGGTGTCCGCCGCTGTAATCAGCTTCTGCAGGTCCTGGGTGCGTTTCTCCCGCTCCTTCTTCCGAGCCTCGATCTTGCGCAACTCCTGTAGCAGGTACTCCTCCTCTGCCACCTGGGAGGTGAGAAATGCTAGGTGTGTGAGGGCACATGTAGGAGTGCGGGTGGACAGGGCGGTGACAGGGTGCCGGGCTGCCAGTGAGGAGACCTGAGAAGTAAGGGGTCATGAGGGAGGTGAGGGCCATGGAGAGCAGGAGAATCACCCATGTAGGAATGGGGGTTGGAGGCAGATCACAGAGTATCTAGGGAGGCAGGGGGCCTAGGAGAGAGGGAGTTGAGTGCATGGAGGATGGGGGCAATGGGCAAGGGGTTTGGGGCATGGGGGAGAAGTATGTGGGGCTTGGGGCTGACCTGCTCTGGGGTCCGGTTGTAGAGACGCTCTAGCTGTTCCTTCCGCCTTCGCTCATGCCCAGCATCAAAGACTGGTATCTTGAGGTCAGTGCCTGGCACAGCCCGCACGTTGGCGAGCTTAGCACAGATGTGGTAGTACCGCTCCTTCAGGTCTTCCACAGAACGCTTCTGAGGATCAAGACCGGGCAGAGGAATGAACATTCAGGGGCACTTGGAACCCATGGCATGAAGGTCAGTCCCAGGGTTTGGGCACACATGCAGATGCACAACAGCTCACCTTGAACTGCTGGTGGTCATATCGGTCGTGGATAACTACAAAACGCAGGTCAAAGCGGCGGCTGAGGTCAAAGAGGTGGTCAGTTTCTGCCTTAGTCCAAGCGTCATCGTGGAGATAGAGCTGGTACTCCTGCTCTGAATACACAGGCACCTGCACAGTCTACTGGCAAAAAAGGACACAGCAGGGGCATGCTTACGTCATGTCATGTCATGTCCTGCAGGCTCCAGCCCCCTATTTATTGCCAGCGCCCGGGTTACACAAAAGCAATCCTCTGCCTGTGCCCCTGCAGAGGGCAGCCTGGCGTGAGGAAAGAACCCATTTGCTTAACTATAGGCCTTAGCAGGCTTTGGACCTGTAGCCTGCCTGATTGAACCCAGGAGCAACTTCACCATGTCTTCAGCTCCAGAGCCCCAGTAATGGAACACGTGCTCCAGCCCCCATGTTAAGGTGAGGGCCCCACATGTAAGCACTTCTGTGAGTCCAAAGGTCAACTGTGGGGTTGGGCAGATGGCTAAGTACCTGGGGAAAGGCTCAGGAGCCCCCCTAGTCCATGCAATTCTTATCTAAAGCACTACTGCCACCCAGTGGTGACAGGGGGACTTGCAACTTCCCCAGAGCTCCCTAAGGTCACACATCTCAACAGAATCCCAGCCTGAATCCTAGTCCCAACTAGGGACTATGCAACCCTGCCAACACCCCTCACTCCCCTCTCCTACACCCCATCCCCTAGGCCTGCCCCCAGAGACAAACAGCACCACCACCAGCTGGGTCTGACAGAGACCAAGGAAGGAGTCAATGCTAGACTGGCCCAGGGAGTTTCTCTTCTCTGTTAAAGACCACAACCAGCTCTGAACCTGCTCTCAAGACATATATTTCCAGCTGCCTGTTGGATATCTGGAGGTCCCACACATACCTCAAACTTAACATGCTCGGTACATGCCCTCCCTCAAACATGTATCTCTCCCAGTCCAGATCTCAGTCAATATCACCATCACCCGACCCAGTTGCCTAAGCACCTTTAATTCCTGCCTTTCCCTTTGACTCTTCCCCTTCACCAAATCTAACTATTACCTCCAAAATTTCTATCTCCATTGCCACATTCCGGTCCAGACCACCACTATCACTTGCCTGGATCAAAGAAATAGCTTCCCTACTGGTGTCTGCCTCCATTCAATCCTCCTCCAATCAATTCTCCATCTGCAGCCAAGACTTGATCTCTTTAAACAGTGCTACTTAAGGGGCAGTCTGCAAACTAGTGCTGTTTGCAAACAGTTATCACTGGTCTACAAGAATGGAAACTGAAAGTAGGTGCTGGAAAACTTTTATAACAATTTTATAGTAATTGTGTGCTGCTGAATTTAGTATGAAGAAATATAGACTTATATTTAGTTTTTTCTTATAATTTTATTATCTTTATCAGTCTCTGATGGTTTGGAAATCAAAAAGAAAAACATCCTTATCTTCACCACAGATAATTTGAGATGCACTGTTCTAGTGTTCAAGAATATATATCTTATCATGTCACCCAACCATCCCTTATTAAACCTCTTGGGCCTGGCATGGTGGCTCACGCCTGTAATTCTACCACTCTGGAAGGCTGAGGTGGGAGGATCACTTGAGGCCGGGAATGCCAGATCGGCCTGAGCAAAAGTGAGACCCGTCTCTACTAAAAATAGAAAAAATTAGCCAGGCATGGTGGCGCATGCCTATAGTCCCAGCTACCGGGGAGGCTGGGGCAGGAGGATCGCTTGTACCCAGGAGTTTGAGGTTGCAGTGAGCTATGATAATACCACTGCACTCTAGCCGGAGCAACAGAGTGAGACCCTGTCTCAAAAAACAAAAACAAAAACAAAAAAACTCTCAAAAACTCCCACCTCCAAGATGAAGCACCTTCTAGATAATTCACGAACTCCTCAAGAGCAAGGGTTATCTGGTTCATTTCCTACCTTTAGGTCTTAGGACATTATAGGTATCAACATCTACTGACTCAATCAATGAGCATGAATAAATGGCCTGGCCTACTCCTGTAGCCACTGTCCCTCATGGACCCTAAGTTGCAGCCAAATGACTAGCAGTTTCTGGACCATACCAGGCTCCCCTCTCAGCCTTGGTTCTTGCCTGAAATGTCTTCCCACTTTCATGTTCCTTCCACCTAGATAACTTTTTCATTCTTTTGGCCTCTTTCAGGCATCATCTCTTCTGGTCTCTCTAGTTTCCCTGGCTTGGTTAAGTATTCCTCCTATGCATTTTAACTCCATTTAATTAAAAAATACTCAGGAACTGTGTAGCCAGTCCTGCTCTCAAGGAGGTCACAGTCAAGTGAGGAAGACATTCTTTCATTCATTCAACAAATATTTGTCATGGGCTTGCAATACCTACACTGGGGACACACTGCTGAATATGACAGACAGGGTCTTGGCCTCTCAGAGCTCACACTCCAGCTGAAAAAAATAACTTTAGTAGAGTGTGGCCAGTTTGATGACACAAGTATGCTTAGGGTATAACAAGTGACACCTGATCCAGCCTAGGGACAAGAGATGGTCAGAGAAGAGTTAACTTGGGCCTGGTTCAGTCTTAAGGTAACATAGAAGTTCACTAGTGAGGGAAGATGGACAGAGAATCCTAGGCAGAGGGGCAATACAAACACAGTCCTCAGAGAAAGAGCCTACTGTGCACGGGCTCGGCAGTGAGGGACTTGTTGGGAAAACAAGCAAAGGGAGAGACAGGAAGAGGCGTGAGAAGAGCCTGACGAGTTGGCAGAGGCCAGCTGCTAAGGAGCCCTGCTGAGGAGTCCAGAACTCAGCCTAAGGGTGATGCGAGCCAGTAAATTTCATTTTAAGACCAAATGATCTACCCAAAAGAACAGAAGACACTCTATTAAAAAGACACCTGCACTCGAATGTTTATAGCAGTACAATTCACAATTGCAAAGTTGTGGAAACAACCTAAGTGCCCATCAATACATGAGTGGATTAATAAAATGTGGTATATGTATACCATGGAGTACTATTCAGCTATAAGAAACAACGGTGATATAGTACCTCTTGTATTTTCCTGGATAGAGCTGGAACCCATTCTACTAAGTGAAGTATCCCAAGAATGGAAAAATAAGCACCATATGTACTCACCACCAAATTGGTTTCACTGATCAACACCTAAGTGTGCATATAGGAATAACATTTTTCTTGCATTGGGCAGATGGGAGGGGGGAGGAGTGGGTGGGTATATACATACATAATGGGTGCGATGTGCACCATCTGAGGGATGGACACGCTTGAAGCTCTGACTCGAGGGTAGGGGACAAGGGCGTTATACATAACCTAAACATTTCTATCCCCATAATATTCTGAAATTTAAAAAAAAGTGTAACTTCAGCCAAAAAGCATTTTAAACTGTTTAAAACATTAAAAATATGTAATGCAAAAAAAAAGAGAGAAGAATTATTCTGAAATGAAACAGAAGAAAAAGAATGTGTGAGTGTGAAGGTAGAAACATTGTGGAGAGAGAGAGGAATTTTTTATTAAAGACTTCTCTTTTCTGTGCCAAATGAGAGGCTGATGAATCTCAGGGTGAGCACCACAAAGGTACATATGTTTGGAATAGTTTAGGTGGCAAGGAGAAGAAAATGTCAAATGGGATTTTCCAACATGTTCTATGAGCCTGACTTAGCAAGAAGTAAAAGCAAAATATAATACACTTAGTAGATAGTTTTGTTACTTATTTTTTTCTTTTTAGTAACTATCTATTTCCTTCCTCTTTTATGTTTTATGTCCATTCCTCACCTTTCCTCAGTGTTGGAATTCAGAGGTTGTTAAGCATTAATATTTCCTAGAACAGAGCCTGATGGAAAGGATTTGGGTCCTTTGTTTTTACTTTGGGAAATAACATATCTACTTTTAATTTTTGATTTTCATCTGAAACTATTTTGAAATAATGTTCTGGAATAATATTTTATACTTTACAAGATATATAAGATATATATGATTGATTTACAAATAACAATATCTGCTCAAGAAAATAGCCCTTCTTAAAAGTAAATGAACTTATGCTTTTTAATATGCATAATTTTTTCTTCTATTTAGAATTTTAATTATATATAAAACCAGTAGGCCGACGTCTAATCTGGTACACTAAATAGTGGATACGTATGGAGAGACTTGATTGGGAGAGTCCCAGCTCAACAGCCAGTCGTTTTTAGCCTTGGATAATCACTCAGAACCTCCGTTTTTCTCATGTGCTAGAGGGAGAACAGACTGCTCTACCAAATCCAAGGGAAAATAACAAGGATCAAGTAGAAAAACAGTCCCATACAGATGTAAGACAATTTGTTATCCTTATACACTATATTTTCTTTTACGTTATGGTTACTATTAAGTCATTTTCTGTGGTAGTATTAAGCATCTTTTAATATTTACTCTATATTTAATTAATATGATAGTTCTAAATCTTTAAAATAATAATTTTTAACTACTACTTATGGAGTATTTATTATGTACCAAGCCTCAAGCTAAATGTTTTACACATTAGTATCTCATATAACCCTCAAACAACCCTCGAGCTAGATATTATTATTTAGTTTTACAGAAGAAACTGGGTCTCGGGGAGATTAAAATGACAGCTACTTTATATCAGAGGCAGGATTCAAAGTTAGTTGTCTTTTACAACAAGGTCTGTTTGGCACGTGACAAAAAGAATCGGTGAAAGGCATTGTGAAGTGGTCAGTAGCTGAGTTTCTAGAGAGGGACATAACTGGGTTTCAGTCTTGATCTCAATACTAGATGTGTGATCTTGGGCAAGTTCCTTTTGCATTTGTATGCTTCTTCATTGACAGAGAGTGATAAAAGTGGAACGTATTTCATGGAGCTATTATTGCCTTCAGATGAGATAATGTATTATATTTGCGTAAAGCAGTTAACATAATACTCGTTACACAATACGTACACAAAAAAAGTTTGTTTTTTACTATTAAATCTTCTTAAATTTAAGTTCCTTATTTAAAAAATAGATGAAAATGGCACCTACCTCAGAAGGATATTATGAGGATTAAATGAGGACATTATTTAAAAAAAAATATAGGGCACATGAAAGATCAATAAATGCCAGTTATTTTATCATTATCATCATGCCAATAATTAATTAATTAATTAATAGAGCTACTTGCTAAGTTTTGTGGGTAAATTTAGACAAGAAGACATCCTGACAATTTGCATAAATTTTGTTCCTGCTTTTCCTTACTGCCAGTGGAATACAGAGAAGCCCATATAAGCCTTCTGGAATATGGTCTGTACTCTCTAGTTCTGGTGGGAATCTTTTATTAAGTTCAAAGGTATATATTTGCTTAAAGTTCTATTGGCTGTAGATATTCATCACCTTCATCACCTCTTCAACTGTACTAAGAAAGGCCCCATATCTGTGATGAATTGACTCATCATTCTGTTAGGGCTCACTCAAATCCTAATAACGTAAGTGGAGAATATTCTTTATTTTCTTTACTAAACCCAACAAAGATTTTTTAAAAAGTCAACGTTTAAAAGCAGGGAATTTGCATAATAATTCTTTCATGATACAACATTAAGTGAGCATCTGTAAAAATAACCATGTAGAGTAATTCCTTAGTCAACTATGATAGAAAAAATATATCTGGAAAGGGCAATAGAAAGAGACAGAGACCAACATATGAAAAATACACCTGTGATGTAGAAGAATATATGTGGTCTATTTGTGAAATAGTATTTTTCTTTAGGTTCATATTATATATATTTCAATATAAGGTTGATATTAAATTAAGAAAGGTCTGGAATGCCGTGCTAAAGAGTTTAAATTTTAGCCACCAGTATCTAAATAGAATGGAACCCACTCCTCTCTCCATTGTTAATTTATAATGGTATGGCTATGAAGTATAAAAGAATAAAAATGACAAGAAATGGGGAATGTTAGTAGGCAAAGCAGAACTAGGAAAAGTAATCTTATTAAAATTAAAAAGGAATTCCAAATAATGTAATAACATTTAATACATTTGTATTTAGTAACACAAAGCAAGAAAAAGTTATTTTTTTAGTCTCCCAATACCATCAACCAACTTTTACTTTTTATATGATTTATATTTGAAAAACTGAAAGTCAACAATCTCTTCCCCTTAGTGTGTGTGTATGTGTGTATGAGAGAGGACATGTTTTCTCTTCTTTATTAATTGTCATGATTCTATTTTCTACTTCAAATTAATGTATTAATTTATCTAATAAATATTTATTGAGTACATGCCATGTTTCAGGTATTACTGTGGGCAGACATAAGTAAACACAATAGAAAATGGGGCCTTCCTTCCTGAACTCTAACAGAAGACAAAAATAATTAATATCATAAAACTAATAATCACAATAATAAAAATATTGCATGTTAGAGAGTGATTAATAATTTGTAACTTTCTGGAATCATACATGGTCATATGGTCATAATACCATGGGGGAGCTCCACCTCTCACTGTATTTTACCTTTGAGAAAGGTGTATATACCAATGGTTACATTTTAGGAATCACATCACATTAATTCTCTTTGATAACGGCAAGATCCAGACTGTTACTATTCTAAGCCTCTCTTGGATTTCTAATTTGCTATGAATTAAAATGTAGAAAACTGTGCTCATAAATCCATATTCAGCAAGCATTGGTAGCATGTTTCAGGCATGTGGAAATACATAGAGACATAACAAAATATGCCATTCAGGCCACTTGGAGGCCTGCGTCTTTGACGATTTAGGTAGATGTAGGTACTCAAGTGCTCCCTGTGAACATGACACATACTTTTATCTCATATTAGTACTGTGTCCTTGTTTACATATCTCATTTCTATCCAAGGCCGTGGATTCCTCAAGGACAGAAACCCTATGATTCATCATGAGATAGGCTAACTGCCAACATCATGACAGAGAGGGCCAGATTAATATCCCATGAGAAGAAACCACAACTTTTATTTAGCTTTAATGTAGTTGAGTCTTTTCTCTGTCTTGCTGTATCAATTTCTTCCGTCATTAACAATTTAACACTGTTTTTTTTTTTTATTTATTTCTGCCTATTATTGTTTTGTTTTGTTTCTCCTTCTCTATTTCTCTCTGGGACCTCCCTTCCATTTTTTACAATAGTGTTCATATTCTCTAAGGAACTAGCTCATAGAGAAGCCCTCTGTCCTTCCCCATTTCATTCTCTAGTGTGAAGTTTGCCTTTGCAGCACTTATAGTTGGAGTTTGCCTCAGATGGGAAGACAATAATTTGTTTATGCTTTAAGATGACCAAGTCCTATGACAGAAAGCCTGTTGTAGTCAAGAACCCCTTTGCATGCTTGATCTTGTTAGTTCTCCTGAGCTTGCTGTCACTGGGGATACCCGGCTATCCTAACTCACAGACCCCTGCTTGTTGCTAACTACTGATACTCCACTGGGTGTGAGAATTAGTGCCAATTTGTATCTTCATTTTTCTAAAGTTTGGTATCTGTTTAGAATAATAAAAATTACAGATTTCAATTTTAAACCGACATTTTCAGTTTATAAAGATAAAAACAGTGTTAGGAAATGCCTGCTGCCATTTTTCTTTTTCTTGTCATTTTAAAACCATATCTACATGTTCCTATATGTTGGCTTTTTATGATTCAATTTCCCAATCAGGTCAGTGAAAATGGATTCGTTTCACAAGCTTTCCAATCTTATACTTAAAATACTCTAGCTTTGAAATACTTCTGGGCAGATGAGCAAGCCTGACTGTTAGGAATCCTGACACGAGTTGGTGCAACGATCATAAGCTCAGACTCTAAGACAGGTCTAAACGGTGGACAGTACTGCAAGACTTGGCTTCTGGTGGAAATCCAAGCTGATAAGTCAGTGTGCGTGTTGTATGCCATGATAGGTTCCACATTAAGCAGCTATAACTGGTGTCACAATAAGGTAGCAGAATATACTAACAAAAGTTAACCTAGTTAATGGCATTAATTTCAAAGTGTGGAATACTGGTATTTTACACAAAATCCTACCCCATAACTGGGTGACTTTGGGCAAGCGACATAAGCTCTCTGACCTTCAGGTTTTCATATCATTACAATGGGGAGAATAAAATGCTAGTATAATTTATAAGCATCTTATATGAAGGGTGGATTTATAAATGTTTGAATACAGACAAAGTTCTGCCTAAGATCTAAAAACCTAGTGATGAGAGCAAACAAATAATACTAACTGTAAATATTTATTTCACAGTACAATAGTAATGCTTTATTATCTATAGTACTTCATAGTTTACAAAACAAATTCACAAACATTATCTCAAATCTTTATACAGTAAATAGGACATTTACTATTTTATTTCATTTTATCATTTCATTTTATTTTTTCCCTCTTTTTTTTATTTCAACATATTATGGGGGCGGGGGATACAAATGTTTAGGTTCCATATATTGCCTTTGTTCCACCCAAGTAAGAGCTTCAAGAGTGTCCATCCCCCAGACGGTGCACACCACACCCATTAGGCATGAATATATCCATCCCCTTCTCCTTGGCCCACCTGCCCCACCCCCGATGAATGTCACTACTATATGTGCACTTAAGTGTTGATCAGTTAATACTAATTCGATGGTGAGCACATGTGGTGCTTGTTTTTCCATTCTGGAGAAAGGTATCAATTCATTTTAAAGTTGAAGATTTAAAATTTTGAAAATTTAAATGTAGTAGATATCTTTAATTTATAAGAGAAATAAACCACAGCCTAAAATGGCTCAAAGTTAAAAGAGATTTTATTCGTTTGCGTAACAACACAGTCTGCGACTAGAGCGGGCTTCATGCATGTTGACTATATGGCTAATAAGAAACGGTATTACTTCATTTCTCAGAAATATCATTGCTGCTTATATATGTATATATTTTTATTTCCAGGTCCTAAGTGGTATCTCCAAGTAGCTCTAACCATTTATCTTGCAGTGGTAGTAAGAGGGCTGCCACACCTCCAAACAGAAAACTATGATAAAAATAAGCTCAATTTTTAAAATAATGTCTGCAAAATTCCAGAGAGTAATTCCGATTTGACAGGCTTGCATGACATGTGTGAAACCCTTGATCAGTAGCTGGGTGTAGAAGACTATGATTTTCTGTTAGTCAAATGCTCAATGCATGAAACAGAACAGTGGTAGGTGAAAGCCTTTCACTTGGCCCAAATGAACAAAGTTCTGGAGGAATGGATAACTAGTGAAAATTGGGCTGATGCTCAGAAAGGAGGAAAGGATCTGAGAATGCCAACAGAAATGTCTGCCTCTGTAGATGAACAGTTTAAGGTCTATGGTGCAGGCTCCAACAGAATGCAGGTACCCTGACCACATGTACACAAAAGTAAACAAAATAATGATTTTTTTCAAATTAAATGAGATGAGGAGACTGGGAAAATATAGAATATATGTGCAAGTGTGCAGTGATCCTAAAGATGAAAAAAAAAAAGAAAATAGTTCATTGATTACAATAGTTCATGGATTACTAGTGTAACTAAAGTGGCATGGGTCATATTACATAAGCTCTGAAAAGCTTCATGGAAAGCAATCCACTTGGAGAATTACACAAGCCTCCTCTGGATTGTCTATTTTATATATACTCAATTCTAACTGAAGGTATGACCAGATGAATTCCATAGACAGCATATCAGGTACAGACATATCCAGGGGAACTATTTTTCTAGCCAATGTATTTTTGGCTGCTTCATTTCACCAGACTACATGCTTTAACAAGTTTAAACACTATTAAACAGGGATAGAGATATGTACTCATCTCTGAAACATGAGAGCACAGCTCATGAAATTCCCCACTGAGAAGCTATCAGTTTTGTACCTCTGCTGAAGTTACAGCCCATAAATACAGGACTGCGCCCTCGGTAATTACTCTTTCCTTTCAAATCATCAGAAGGAAAATAACCTCATGTATTTATTACCAACTTATTAGGTATTCAATGATTATTCGTTGATTCATGCATTGATTTTCATACAGGATGTTGTCATTTGAAGGAATTTGCTGATGGGAAAAGATCTAATTGAACTGATTATATAGGCAGTATGGCCTTAACAATATGTGCTATTTACTGGCATTTATAAATGTGGATTGGAGAGGGAAGGAAAGGGGGGTGGGTGGGCAGGGACTGATAATACATTTCAGCTTAGTTCATTGATAATCTGTGGCCTTTCCAAGATTGAGCTCAGTATATATTACATATAATATATTTCATGTATCATTTATGTTTAAGTTTTTAAAAACATTTTGATGTGAAGAATTGAAAAAAAAGCTGGAGTTAATTTGGTTACTTAAAGAGCTATATTACATCGACAGCAGCCCATCCAAACTATCGTGCAAAAATTGGTTAAACATAGAGCTTAAAATACATAGAGCTTAAAATAAGCTCCGTGCTACAGCCAATCTGGTGGCCACATAATTCTGGGAAAGTATTGTGAAACAACACAAATGTTATATTGGAAATACGTAACAATGATAAGTGGCTTAGCATGGAATTGAAACAATTTACTAATATAACAGGCAGAAAATTATTTATTAAAATTGGCCAAAAGAACTTTATGGGGTTATTTAACAAACATGACCATAAATCCTAGTGGTCTCACTAACTTTATTTGGAACTAACTCTGTTTCTTAAATTGTGAAAATAAGAAAGCATTGAAAATATAGGCCAAATCATTTGAATGCATATTCTGTCATCCTTTTTTTTTGACTTTAGGATATGTTAGAATATTTTCATACTTCTGCATAATCATTTGCATAGAAAGGTTATTTTATTTCTTGATAGGATAAAATGCTTAAATACTTAAATGCTTAAATGATTCAAAATCAATAAATACTGCCATCAAATAAGACAACATATTTCTTCTATCTAATTTTATTTTGTTTGATAGTAGAGTAGGGTGGCTGGAGTTAACGACAATGTATTGTACTTTTCAAAATAGCTAGAAGTGAGGACTCGAAATGTTCTCAACACGTAGAAATGATAAATGCTCATAGTGATGGATATCCTAAATAATCTGACTTGATCGTTGTACATTCTATACAGGTGACAAAATATCACATATGTCCCGTAAATTTGCACAAATATTGTTGATGGAAAAACCTAAACTTTGAAAAATAATTTAAAAATGTTTTTTCTGAGACAAATGTGTATGACCACAGCCTGGGGGATATGCTCTCAAGAGGTCTTAAGAAAATATGACTGAAGAATCTGAGTTATAGTTTGATTTTACATATTCATGGAGATGGGAATTATAGGTAAAACTATAAATCAATACATGGAAGGTATACATTGGTTTGGCCCGAAAAGGCAGGACATCTCATCGTTGGGACTTGCAAGTCAAATGTGGGTTTTAGGGATTCTTTAGTTGGCAATTAGTCAAAAGAGTTTAGCATTTTCTAAAGACCTGAAGTCAGTAGAAAGGAATGCTTGAGTTAAGATAAGAGGGTCTTCTATCTGTTATGTGATGCTATACAGGAGTCAAGTTGGAAAGTAAGTCATATTATACCGGGTTAATAAAACATGTTTTGTGCGATGTTATCATTTGTAGGTTCAGGTCTCTTAAAAAGGAATTTGTGCAAGAGAAAAAATATCAGAGTTTGGTCTTCAATATTATGTATAAATTTTAAAAAATTAAAAAAAAGAAGACTGCCAGGAATAGTAATATTAAGGGCATGTGAAAACTATAAGCAAAAAGGAACTTGGCAATGCCCAATTGTAGAATGTATTAAGAGAAAATTCAACAAATGTTTACTTTTTTCCTAATTCTAGGATGAGTCTTTGGTACCACCAGTGAGATTAACAACATGCTACTGAGCGATCACAACTATATTTATACAGTGTTTATAAAAAAAACAAGTGAGAAACATTTTTAAAATAAGGAAAAGATCAGTTATGTGGAAGTTTAAGAATATAAAGGTGAGGAAGAGAAATGAAAAGGCCAGGAGTCATCAGGAATTGAGGAATGGGGGAAGGGAAAAGTAAAGACTTAGAAAAAAGGAATATAAGACATTTGAAAAAGAACACCACTGATTGTTTCAGCACGTGTCTCTGGGAGGCCTAGTTCCTTGAGTTTCCTAATATATTTTACATCAATGTGTTCAAACTCAACCCATTAGTGAAATATGAAATCAATTTGTTCAAGAGTCAGAATAGTGAGGTGGTTAAGAGCATGGCTCTTGGAGACAGACCAACTGGATTTTAACTTCAGCTGTGCAACTTCATTGCTATAACTTTGGGCAGTGTACTTAACCTGGCTTCCTCTATTCACCAGCCACTTACCTAATTGTGCAAGTATACATATATAGTAGTATCAGGACTATTAATGCATAGTGCCATGGAAAAAAATGAGCAACTAGAATAAAGAGCTCATGGCTAATTTGGTTTTTTTCTAAATAATTTGTACTCCACTCATTTCCAAGTTACTCAGGTCAGTATCCCTCCCTCCCCCACTTCACTGAAGTTATTTCATGCATTTTTCATCAAATTAAATACTTTTGTCACATTTTTCATTCCAGCCTGAATCCTTTGACATTGTAAATGTTTTTCCTTATTTAAAAAATTTAAAATTTTAAAATTTGCATATACAAGTTTCAAATTTTGTGCTGCAGTACTATGGATTTTAACAAATGCATTATATCATATATCTAAAACTGCTGTATCATAGATAGTAATTCACAACCCCTCAAATCTCCTTTGTTTCAACTATTCAACCTTCTTCTTTTCCACCTAGTAAACTCTGGACATTTTATTTTTGCTATAGTTTTGTCATTTCCAGAATGCCATAAAATTGAAATATATAGTATTAATATGTAGCCTCTTCAGATTAATTTTTATATAATTTCTTTGCACACTTCTTTCACACTTAAGATTCATCTAGTGTTTCTGATAGAAAATTTGTTTTAATTACTAAATAATATTCCACTGTAAGGATGTATTACAATTTGATTATCTGTTCACCTATTGGAGGACATCTTGGCTGGATTCAGTTTGGGATGATTATGCATAAAGCTACTACGAACACATGTGCAAAGTTTTATGTAGCCAAAAATTTTCAGATCAGTTGGTTAAATACCTGTAAGTATGATTTCTGGATTGTTAACATTGTAAAACCTGCTAAATAGCCAAAGTCACCATGCCATTTTGCATTTCCATCAGCAATAACTGCGAATTCCTCTTGCTTCTCACCCTGGTAGGTATCCTTACTCATTTTTTTTCCCTTGGCTATTCTAATATGGTATCACATTGTTTAAATTTGTAATTCCCTAATGACAAATGATGTTGAATGTCCTTTTGCTAGTTTAATTGCTATCTTTACATCTTAGATGTTTATTCATATTTTTGCCTTTTAAAAATTGGGTTGTTAGTTTACTTACGGTTGAATTTTAAGTGTTCTTTGTATATATTATATAATATTTTCCAAATACTTTCTAGTAGACTGTGGCCTGTATTTTCATTTTTTCAGCAATATCTTTTTCAGAAGAAAAATGTTTAATTTCAGTCAAGTTAAACTTAGCAATTTTTTCTTCCATAAATTGTCTTTGTTTTTCTTTACCAAAAATTTCATTGCCAAACTAAAGTTTCCCTAGTTTTTCTTCTATAAGTTTTATAACTTTATGTTCTATATTTAAGATCTATGAGACACAGTGAGTTAATTTTTGTGAAAAGATTAAGGTATATTTTTAAGTTCATTTGTGTGCATAGGGACTTCTGATGTTTATGGTGCTATTTGTTAAAAACTATTCCCTCTCCTTTGAAGTGGCTTTGCTCCTTTGTCAGAGATCCATTGACCATATTTGTGTGGGTTTATTTCTTCACTCTCCATTATATTATATTGATCTATTTTTCTTTTCTTTTCTCTTTTCTTCTGACACTATTAAACAGTCTTCATTATTGTAGTTTTATAGTAAAGTTTGAAATTTGTAGTGTATGTTCTCTAAATTTTGTCATCTTCTATATTATTTTGTTGGTAATTCTAGGTTTTTTGCTATAAAGTCCCTATATTAGAATTGGTTTGCTCATATCTAAGAAGTAGCTTACTGGGATTTTGAAAGGGATCTATAGATCAAGTTGAGAAGAATAGAAAGTTTCACAATATTGAGTATTACAATTCATGAATGTGAAATATCTCTTCATTCATTTAGAACTCCTTAAATATTTTTATCAGAGTCCTATAGCTTTCTGCATATAGATTGTATATATTTTGTTAAATCTATATATATGTATTCCTCTTTTGAGTGCTATTGTAGATGGTGTCTTTTTGTTAAAAAAATAATTTCACATTCCATTTGTTTTTTGCTGGTATATAGGAAAGCAATTGAATTCATATCTTGTCTTTTGTATCTTGTGATGTTGTTATACTCACTTATTAATTCCAGATTTTTTGGTAGATTGTTTGGAATTTTCTGAAAATGCAATCATGCCATCTGCTAGGAAAAATAGGACAGAATTATTATTTCTTTTTAAAATGCATAACTTTGATTTATTTTCCTTACCTCATTGCATTAGCTAGGGCTTTCAGTAGAGTGTTGAATAAGTGTGCTGAGGGGAGACATCCTTACTTTATTCTTAACCCTAGAGGGAAAGCATCTAGATTCTGTATGATATGATCTATAGGTTTATTAGTAGATGCTCTGTATCAGGTTGATGAAGTTCACCTACATTTTAATTTGCTATAATTTTTTTTGTGATGAATAGATATTGGATTTTTCAGAAGTTCTTTCTCCATCAAATGATAGAATCATATTTTTTCTTTCTCAGCTTGTTGATATGCTGGATTACATTATTTGATTTTGAAATGGTAAACTATCCTTGAATACCTGAGACAAATCATACTTGTTTGTCATATGTATTCTTTTTACATATTTTTGTTTTCAATTCGCTAATATTTTTCGGAACTTTTGTGTGCACATTCAAGCAATATGTAAGTATGTAGTTTCCTACTTTGTAATGAATTTATTTCACTTTATTATTAGAAATACTGGCTCTACATAATGAGTTAGAGAATTTTTTTGTCTAATTTTGGAAAGAGATTAAGAAAAATTGATACTTTAAAAAAAAACTTGGTAAAATTCGACAGTGAAACAATATGGGTCTTCTGCTTTCCATTTTTTCAAAGTTATTAATTACTGATTTCCTTTATTTAATAGTAGTGGAACTATTTTCTATTTCTCCTTGCATGAGTTTTAGTAGTTTACCAAATTTGTGGGAACAGAATTGTTCAGCATATACCTTTATTATGTTTTAAAGACCAGAGGATCAGTGGTAATGACCACTTTTTCATTTCTGATATTAGTAATTTGTGATCTCTCTTTTTCTCTTTTAACATGCCTAGTGGTTTATCAATTTAACTCATCTTTTTTCAACTTTCCAGTTTTTGGTTTTATTGATATTCTTTATTGTTTTCCTATTTTCAATTTAATTTCTTTATGCTCTAATTGTCACTATTATTATTTTTTCTACTTGTTTTAGACATAAATTATTCTTCTTTCTCTAGTTTCCTGAAGCAGAAGCTTAGGATATTGATTTTTGATCTTTTGCTTTTTCCAATATATGTTTTTAACAATATAAATTTCTATGTATTGCATTTGGTACATCCCATACATTTTTATAAGTTGTAATTTCATTCTCATTTATTTCTAAATAAATTTTAATTTCTCTTGAAACTTCTTACGTGTGTTTGTCACACGTATTATTTGGAAGTATATTGTTCAAGTTCTAAATATGTGGGGATTTTCCAGCTACCTTATTGATTTGTAGTTTCATTCTACTATGGTCTGAAAACATACATTGCATGATCCCTTAACTTTTAAATTGTCAAGATATGTTTTATTGCCCAGAATGTGGACTATCTATGCAAATAAAACAAGGAAGCTTGAGAAGAATTAATCTGTTGTTTTGGATTGAGTATTCTATAAATGTCAATTAGATCAAGTTGATTGATACTCTTAATGTCAAATATATCCTTACTGATTTTTTGCCTATTTTATCTATCAATTAAAGAAAGAAATATATGTAATTCTCTTTCTTAGTCTGTTTAGGCTGTTATAACAAAATATTATAAACTAGTTGGCTTATAAACAACATAAATTTGTTTCTCACAATTCTAGATGCTCAGAATTTCAAAACTGAGGTATCAGGAGATTTGGTGTCTGTTGAAGTTCTACTTTCCTACTTCTTAGATAGCACTTTCTCCCTTTGTCCTCATACAATGGAAGGGATGAGAGGTCTCTCTTAGGCCTCTTCTGTAAGGAACTAATCCCATTCATTAGGGCTTTACCCTCTCGACCTAATCACTACTCAAAGGCCCAACCTCTAATACTATCCCCCTGGGGGTTAGAATTTCAACATATGAATTTGGGGGAGGGACAAAAACATTCAGACCAAAATACTCTTCACCTTTATTATTATTTTTTTTTTGAGACAGAGTCTCACTCTGTTGCCTGGGCTGTAGAGTGCTGTGGCATCAGCCTAGCTCACAGCAACCTCAAACTCCTGGGCTCAAGCAATCCTTCTGCCTCAGCCTCCCAAGTAGCTGGGACTACAGG